>JACCIX010000991.1:0-138930 GCA_025506515.1 Flaveria trinervia | reverse complement strand
AATTCGGATTATGGCAGCTACAAAATGAACTACAATTCAACTTTAGCAGGATGTCAATTCTTTGTCCAAGATTAGCCACTTGGCAGTGTAAGAAGCAGACATCGGTTGCTCTGTCAACTTGTGAAGCTGAATACGTTACTGCTGCAAGCTGCTGTTTGTCAAATCATCTGGATTCAACAACAAATGCGGGATTACGGTTTGAAATTCCCTAACACTCCAATATTTGTTGATAATTCTGCTGCTATAGTTGTAACTAAAAATTATGTCCAACATCCATAGACCAAACACATCGGAATTAAATATCACTTTATACGTCATCGACGGTTTCTACCACTTGTTGAGTGAGCTGCACATTCATGGGGCAACCACGTCCATGGAAGACAAGGTGTCGAGTTTTGCAGATGGATTGGAAGAGAAGTGGGTTTTGTTTTTGTCAAATTTAAGACAGAATGATATGTTGGCAAAGTTGGATATTAATGACTTCATTTTAAAGCTGAGAGAGAAAGAATTGAGGATGAAGTACACGTCTCAAAAAGGATACATATGAAAAACCTGTCATTTATCAGTCATCTCATACTCCAACAAGTTTAGGAGCACCACTTCAATGGCATTTGTGTCTAGTTCAGCTGCTCCTTCCCAAGCCACTACTCAGGATCTGACACGTCAGGGTCATCTTGCACCCAATTTCTAGCACCTGAAGCAAATACTACGAAGTTGAAGACCGAGAATCTCGGTAATATTATAGTTGAGGTTGCAAAGGAGAATATGGACCTTTTAGCTGTAGTTGTTGATTCTTATGATTGTCTAGTTGTAGGGAAAATCAGAATTGACATCTGGCTAATGAGGATTATGAGGAGGTAGATGAGAGTGAATTAGAAAGAATGGATATTATGTGGGCTTTGGCAAGTTCTTTTCAAAGAGCTAAGAAGTTTATATAGAACTGGACAAATTGATAGCCACAAAGGATACAACTTTTGAGCTTATAGCGTATAGCAATTCGGATTATGGCAGCTACAAAATGAACTACAATTCAACTTTAGCAGGATGTCAATTCTTTGACCGAGATTAGCCACTTGGAAGTGTAAGAAGCACATCGGTTGCTCTGTCAACTTGTGAAGCTGAATACGTTACTGCTGCAAGCTGCTGTTTGTCAAATCATTGGATTCAACAACAAATGCGGGATTACGGTTTGAAATTCCCTAACACTCCTCTATTTGTTGATATTTCTGCTGCTATAGTCGTAACTAAAAATCATGTCCAACATCCATAGACGAAACACATCGGAATTAACTCACTTTATACGTCATCGACGGTTCTACCACTTTTTAGTGAGCTGCACATTCATGGGGCAACCACGTCCATGGAAGACAAGGTGTCAAGTTTTGCAGATGGATTGAAGAGAAGTGGGTTTTGTTTTTGTCAAATTTAAGACAGAATGATATGTTGGCAAAGTTGGATATTAATGACTTCATTTTAAAGCTGAGAGAGAAAGAATTGAGGATGAAGTACACGTCTCAAAAAGGATCATATGATTAGAAACTGTCAATTTATCAGTCATCTCATACTCCAACAAGTTTAGGAGCACCACTTCAAACACCATTGTGTCTAGTTCAGCTGCTCCTTCCCAAGCCACTACTTCAGGATCTGACACGTCAGGGTCATCTTGCACCCAATTTCTAGCACCTGAAGCAAATACTACGAAGTTGAAGACCGAGAATCTCGGTAATATTATAGTTGAGGTTGCAAAGGAGAATATGGACCTTTTAGCTGTAGTTGTTGATTCTTATGATTGTCTAGTTGTAGGGAAAATCAGAAATTGACATCTGGCTAATGAGGATTATGAGGAGGTAGATGAGAGTGAATTAGAAAGAATGGATATTATGTGGGCTTTGGCAAGTTCTTTTCAAAGAGCTAAGAAGTTTATATAGAAAACTGGACAAAACTTGATAGCCACAAAGGATACAACTTTTGAGCTTATAGCGTATAGCAATTCGGATTATGGCAGCTACAAAATGAACTACAATTCAACTTTAGCAGGATGTCAATTCTTTGACCGAAGATTAGCCACTTGGCAGTGTAAGAAGCAGACATCGGTTGCTCTGTCAACTTGTGAAGCTGAATACGTTACTGCTGCAAGCTGCTGTTTGTCAAATCATCTGGATTCAACAACAAATGCGGGATTACGGTTTGAAATTCCCTAACACTCCTCTATTTGTTGATGATTCTGCTGCTATAGTCGTAACTAAAAATCATGTCCAACATCCATAGACGAAACACATCGGAATTAAATATCACTTTATACGTCATCGACGGTTTCTACCACTTGTTGAGTGAGCTGCACATTCATGGGGCAACCACGTCCATGGAAGACAAGGTGTCAAGTTTTGCAGATGGATTGAAGAGAAGTGGGTTTTGTTTGTGTCAAATCTAAGACAAAATGATATGTTGGCAAAGTTGAATATTAATGACTTCATTCTAAAGCTGAGAGAGAAAGAATTGAGGATGAAGTACAGGTCTCAAAAAGGATAATATGATCAGAACCTGTCACTTTATCAGTCATCTCCTACTGCAACAAGTTTTGGAGCACCACTTCAAATGGCACTTGTGTCTAGTTCAGCTGCTCCTTCCCAAGCCACTACTTGAGGATCTGACACGTCAGGGTCATCTTGCACCCAATTTGTAGCACCTGAAGCAAATACTACGAAGTTGAAGACTGAGAATCTCGGTAATATTATAGTTGAGGTTGCAAAGGAGAATATGGACCTTTTAGTCGTAGTTGTTGATTCTTATGATGGTCTAGTTGTAGGGAAAATCAAAAATTGACATCTGGCTAATGAGGATCGTGAGCAGGTAGACGAGAGTGAATTAGAAAGAATGGATATTATGTGGGCTTTGGCAAGTTCTTTTCAAAGAGCTAAGAAGTTTATATAGAAAACTGGACAAAACTTGATAGCCACAAAGGATACAACTTTTGAGCCTATAGCATATAGCAATTCGGATTATGGCAGCTACAAAATGAACTACAATTCAACTTTAGCAGGATGTCAATTCTTTGTCAGAAGATTAGCCACGTGGCAGTGTAAGCAGCAGACATCGGTTGCTCTGTCAACTTGTGAAGCTGAATACGTTGCTTCTGCAAGCTGATGTTCTCAAATCATCTGGATTCAACAACAAATGCGGGATTACGGTTTGAAATTCCCTAACACTCCTATTTGTTGATAATTCTGCTGCTATGGTCGTAACTAAAAATCATGTCCAACATCCATAGACCAAACACATCGGAATTAAATATCACTTTATACGTCATCGACGGTTTCTACCACTTGTTGAGTGAGCTGCACATTCATGGGGCAACCACGTCCATGGAAGACAAGGTGTCGAGTTTTGGAGATGGATTGGAAGAGAAGTGGGTTTTGTTTGTGTCAAATCTAAGACAAAATGATATGTTGGCAAAGTTGGATATTAATGACTTCATTCTAAAGCTGAGATAGAAAGAATTGAGGATGAAGTACAGGTCTCAAAAAGGATAATATAATCAGAACCTGTCACCTTATCAGTCATCTCATACTCCAACAAGTTTAGGAGCATCACTTCAAACAGCAGTTGTGTCTAGTTCAGCTGCTCCTTCCCAAGCCACTACTTCAGGATCTGACACGTCAGGGTCATCTTGCACCCAATTTCTAGCACCTGAAGCAAATACTACGAAGTTGAAGACCGAGAATCTCGGTAATATTATAGTTGAGGTTGCAAAGGAGAATATGGACCTTTTAGCTGTATTTGTTGATTCTTATGATTGTCTAGTTGTAGGGAAAATCAGAAATTGACATCTGGCTAATGAGGATTATGAGGAGGTAGATGAGAGTGAATTAGAAAGAATGGATATTATGTGGGCTTTGGCAAGTTCTTTTCAAAGAGCTAAGAAGTTTATATAGAAAACTGGACAAAACTTGATAGCCACAAAGGATACAACTTTTGAGCTTATAGCGTATAGCAATTCGGATTATGGCAGCTACAAAATGAACTACAATTCAACTTTAGCAGGATGTCAATTCTTTGTCCAAAGATTAGCCACTTGGCAGTGTAAGAAGCAGACATCGGTTGCTCTGTCAACTTGTGAAGCTGAATACGTTACTGCTGCAAGCTGCTGTTTGTCAAATCATCTGGATTCAACAACAAATGCGGGATTACGGTTTGAAATTCCCTAACACTCCAATATTTGTTGATAATTCTGCTGCTATAGTTGTAACTAAAAATTATGTCCAACATCCATAGACCAAACACATCGGAATTAAATATCACTTTATACGTCATCGACGGTTTCTACCACTTGTTGAGTGAGCTGCACATTCATGGGGCAACCACGTCCATGGAAGACAAGGTGTCAAGTTTTGCAGATGGATTGAAGAGAAGTGGGTTTTGTTTGTGTCAAATCTAAGACAAAATGATATGTTGGCAAAGTTGGATATTAATGACTTCATTCTAAAGCTGAGATGAAAGAATTGAGGATGAAGTACAGGTCTCAAAAAGGATCATATGATCAGAACCTGTCACCTTATCAGTCATCTCATACTCCAACAAGTTAGGAGCATCACTTCAAACAGCAGTTGTGTCTAGTTCAGCTGCTCCTTCCCAAGCCACTACTTCAGGATCTGACACGTCAGGGTCATCTTGCACCCAATTTCTAGCACCTGAAGCAAATACTACGAAGTTGAAGACGAGAATCTCGGTAATATTATAGTTGAGGTTGCAAAGGAGAATATGGACCTTTTAGCTGTAGTTTTTTGATTCTTATGATTGTCTAGTTGTAGGGAAAATCAGAAATTGACATCTGGCTAATGAGGATTATGAGGAGGTAGATGAGAGTGAATTAGAAAGAATGGATATTATGTGGGCTTTGGCAAGTTCTTTTCAAAGAGCTAAGATTTATATAGAAAACTGGACAAAACTGATAGCCACAAAGGATACAACTTTTGAGCTTATAGCGTATAGCAATTCGGATTATGGCAGCTACAAAATGACTACAATTCAACTTAGCAGGATGTCAATTCTTTGTCCAAAGATTAGCCACTTGGCAGTGTAAGAAGCAGACATCGGTTGCTCTGTCAACTTGTGAAGCTGAATACGTTACTGCTGCAAGCTGCTGTTTGTCAAATCATCTGGATTCAACAACAAATGCGGGATTACGGTTTGAAATTCCTAACACTCCAATATTGTTGATAATTCTGCTGCTATAGTGTAACTAAAAATATGTCCAACATCCATAGACCAAACACATCGGAATTAAATATCACTTTATACGTCATCGACGGTTTCTACCACTTGTTGAGTGAGCTGCACATTCATGGGGCAACCACGTCCATGGAAGACAAGGTGTCGAGTTTTGCAGATGGATTGGAAGAGAAGTGGGTTTTGTTTTTGTCAAATTTAAGACAGAATGATATGTTGGCAAAGTTGGATATTAATGACTTCATTTTAAAGCTGAGAGAGAAAGAATTGAGGATGAAGTACACGTCTCAAAAAGGATCATATGATTAGAACCTGTCAATTTATCAGTCATCTCATACTCCAACAAGTTTAGGAGCACCGCTTCAAATGGCATTTGTGTCTAGTTCAGCTGCTACTTCCCAAGCCACTACTTCAGGATCTGACACGTCAGGGTCATCTTGCACCCAATTTCTAGCACCTGAAGCAAATACTACGAAGTTGAAGACCGAGAATCTCGGTAATATTATAGTTGAGGTTGCAAAGGAGAATATGAACCTTTTAGCTGTAGTTGTTGATTCTTATGATTGTCTAGTTGTAGGGAAAATCAGAAATTGACATCTGGCTAATGAGGATTATGAGGAGGTAGATGAGAGTGAATTAGAAAGAATGGATATTATGTGGGTTTTGGCAAGTTCTTTTCAAAGAGCTAAGAAGTTTATATAGAAAACTGGACAAAACTTGATAGCCACAAAGAATACAACTTTTGAGCTTATAGCGTATAGCAATTCGGATTATGGCAGGTACAAAATGAACGACAATTCAACTTCAGCAGGATGTCAATTCTTTGGGAGAAGATTAGCCACGTGGCAGTGTAAGAAGCAGACATCGGTTGCTCTGTCAACTTGTGAAGCTGAATACGTTGCTGCTGCAAGCTCCTGTTCTTAAATCATCTGGATTCAACAACAAATGCGGGATTACGGTTTGAAATTCTCTAACACTCCTCTATTTCTTGATAATTCTGCTGCTATAGTCGTAACAGAAAATCATGTCCAACATCCATAGACCAAACACATCGGAATTAAATATCACTTTATACGTCATCTACAGTTTCTATCACTTGTGTAGTGAGCTGCACATTCATGGGGCAACCACGTCCATGGAAGACAAGTGTCGAGTTTTGCAGATGGATTGGAAGAGAAGTGGTTTTGTTTGTGTCAAATCTAAGACAAAATGATATGTTGGCAAAGTGGGATATTAATGACTTCATTCTAAAGCTGGGAGAGAAAGAATTGAGGATGAAGTACAGGTCTCAAAAAGGATAATTGGTGAGAACCTATCACTTATCTGTCATCTCCTACTCCAACAAGTTTTGGAGCACCACTTCAAATGACACTTGTGTCTAGTTCAGCTGCTCCTTTCAAGCCACTACTTCAGGATCTGACACGTCAGGGTCATCTTGCACCTAATTTCTAGCACCTGAAGCAAATACTACGAAGTTGAAGACCGAGAATCTCCGTAATATTAAAGTTGAGGTTGCAAAGGAGAATATGGACCTTTTAGTTGTAGTTGTTGATTCTATGATGGTCTAGTTGTAGGGAAAATCAGAAATTGCCATCTGGCTAATGAGGATTATGAGCAGGTTGACGAGAATGAATTAGAAAGAATGGATATATATGGGCTTTGGCAAGTGCTTTTCAAAGAGCTAAGAAGTGTATATAGAAAACTGGTCAAACTTGATAGCCGCAAAGGATACAACTTTTGAGCTTATAGCGTATAGCAATTCAATTATGGCAGCTACAAAATGAACTACAATTCAACTTCAACAGGATGTCAATTCTTTGGGAGAAGATTAGCCACGTGGCAGTGTAAGAAGCAGACAACGGTTGCTCTGTCAACTTGTGAAGCTGAATACGTTGTTGCTGCTGTTTGTCAAATCATCTGAATTCAACACCAAAAGCGGGATTATGGTTTGTAATTCTCTAACTCTCCTATATTTGGTGATAATTCTGCTGCTATAGTCGTAACTAAAAATCATGTCCAACATCCATAGACCAAACACATCGGAATGAAATATCACTTTATACGTGATTGTTTTGAAAGAATTTAATCGATGTTGTTAAAATAAATACGGACATTCGACGCGCTGACCTCTACACAAAAGCGTTTGATAAACTAAGATTTTTATATCTGTTAGAGGTCAACGGGGTGAAAAATTAAAGTGAAGTGATTGCAGAAGATGAAAGTACATAGTCTGACGACTAGAGTTATTTTTTTATTTATTTTAACTTATTTTATTTTATTTTATTTTATTTTGTTTTGTTTTATTTCGTCACCTATTAAAATTCAAAACGAAAAATCAGTTTTGGTTTTAGAATTTTAGGGGGAGAATAGGTTAGATTATAAAATAAAAATAAAAAATAAAATTAAATAAAAAGATGAGGGTGGAGGACAGCTTACGTAAAATGAAAGAAATCAAATCTATGATATTGATTCAACGAATTTTGGAAAATGATAGTACACAGGGAAAAGATTAATTTGGGACTTTAAAAGGTTTAACTACTCATGATGCAAAATTCGATGTTAAGTCTACATAGTCAAAGCAAAATAAAAGGAAAGATGATAGTTAAACTAGTATGCTACTATGGTAACATAGAGAATGTAGACCTAGAGGTTGTTAGCATATTAGATGATGTGTCGGTAGATTCAACACAATAGATAAGTAGACCCCATTGGTGATTTCAAGCTCAAACTAAGTTGTTCAACAAGCTGTGGGTTCCCATCATATTCCTGGTTAACACAATCAACTAAGTTCCAATAAGGGGTGACGAGCAAAATAAATGGTACAAATGTGTGGAGATGACCATAAAAATGAGCAAAGCACATGAAAGATGCAAACTAACAATCAATCCTAATAACCTATGTTGTTGGTGCGATCTGTTCAAAAAGAAAATAATTGCTCAAACAAGAAGATAGGTTGTGTGCCTCTCTGCTATGCGGTGGCACTGACCTGAGGATAAGAATAACCTAAATATTCTAGAATTTATTGTTGTTTGCGCCTCTCTGCGTGCGGTGGCACTCACCTGAGGCTTAGCATGTCTTTGAAAGCTCTTGGAATAGTTTCGTCTCGTAAAAAACACGTAGACCGCTCAAAATCTCCTCAGGAACGTTGATTACCACATAAGCGTGGGATCCACAAATGCTTGTTGAAATAATTAAACCATAAATAATCACCAATGTGTGTCAAAAATCTGTGTATGGCTCTCGTACTGAATCATCAATTCAGCTTCTCACGGATGATCTTCAACTACTGGGTTGAGAACCTCGAAACCAAGGGTAAGGAAGGCTTTTGTATGTACCCTCGGTTCCTCTAGATGATTACCGACCGAAAGCTACCCTCACTGCCCAAATAGAGTAATGATGCAGTTACACTGGAGGTCATGGATGACACCACTCTCGGGAAAATGAAGGTTTACCGGTGCAAGCAGGTAAAGCCCCCGGTAAGGAGGCTGTTTGGACATCTGGCCCGGATGACTACGTGGCGCCAGCAAGGAGGAAGTGGTGCCACGACGATAGTGACTCGGACGTTGAGCAAATTGCTCTACCCTCCGATGACTCCGACGATGATGACCACGATGCTGATGAGGGAGGTGATCGTTAGAGTGGACCCGAGTCTGCTCCCATTCACCCAGATTTCCAAATGGAGGAGGAGGAGTCAAATAAAAAGCCTCTGGTGCCAACGATGGGGAGCCGGTTCATAGCCACAGAGAGAGGTCTTAGGGCGGTTGATGGACACCACTGGGATTTCGGGGATGCTGCTGTTGCTGATACAGATCCATCATATTCCCCGAACCCGCCAAGTACCCAGGGGGAGCCACTGTGTCTAAGGGCTCGAGGAGGAAGAGAATGGCTCAACGCTATGGCAAAAAGGGGAAGAGGCCAAGATTTACCATTACTACATCCACTCCTACTGCCACAGCCACCACCACATCCACCTCAGCTACCACCACCACTACCACACCCCCTACCACTACTTCTACTCTCCCATCAACCAGTACTACAACCAACCCTTCACCAGCCACTCATATGCCACCACTCATATTCACCATACCACTACCACCACCACATCCACCTCAGCTACTACTACCACTACACACCCCCTACCACCACTTCCACTCTCTCATCAACCACTACTACAGCCAACCCTTCACCAGCCACTCATATGCCACCACCCATATTCACCACTGCCACTACTACCACCACCAGCCACCAAGCAGGACCATCATCCCACACCATATTCACCACATGACCTACTTTACCCCTTATTGGGGTAGACGAACAGCTGGGTGCACTTAACCGTATGGTGCTGAAGCTACTGGCTGATGATGAAGAGAAAGGTGCTCAACTAAGTCGCTTGTGATGCTAAACGCTACCTAAGCACAGCAGATTGCTCAGCAAGCACTACAATCTCTCATCTTCAGGAGCGCAACGACTAATCAGCAAAGAGAATAGAGGAGTTGGAGGCCTCTAATAAGACTATCATGCTAAAAGTAAAGGGATCGAAAGATGAGCCACTAAAGATAAGAGAGGGTGATGATGATGATGAAGATGATGATGATACTGATGATGATGAGACGAGTGTAGATGAAGGAGGTTGTTGTGGAGGAAGTGCATCAAGTCATGCAGACGATCCTACCATCTGTGGTGACTGAAGTGATAAAGGCTATTAGAGATGGGAAAGAAAAGAATGGAGTAAAAATACAAACGAAAGGAGATAGCCCGAGACTGAGACAGCCCCAGACTGAGACGGTTTTGTCTGATGATGAAGAGGGAGAGGAAGAAGAGGAGCCTGCGCCGGAGGCGGCACGAGGCTGTAACTATGGGGCGTTTCAAAGATGCAAGCCACCTACTTTTGATGGTAACGGCACTGCTGCTGCTGCACACCAGTGGGTGAGAGAGATGGAAGCTGTTTTGAACATCAGCGAATGTTGGGAGGATCAGAATTTGAAGGTTGCTGCCCACTCTTTTGTGGACTCAGATTTATCCTGGTGGGACAATATTGTCCAAGCTGAGGGTAGTCAGGCTATTGGGAGGATGAGATGGTGTGAGCTAAAGAAGTTGGTGAGTGAGGAGTTTTGTCCTCATCTTGAGATGGACAAAGTTGAAAGGGAGTTCGTGTAGCCGGAGGCGGGAACGATGACACATCAACACTACACTACCAAGTTCAACGAGATGGCACGTCTGGTGCCGGACCAAGTGACGCCTTTGTTACAAAAGATTAAGGGGTACATTTACTGCTTGCTGCTGGATATCCATAGGCACATGATTGCTGCCCGACCAAGCATGTGTTAGGTCACTGGTTTATTTGGCAGGGAAACTATATGATGAAAGAACGGTGTTGGTGGCCGAAGGTGGTAAGAAGAATGATGGAGATTGGAATTGGAATGGAAAGCGATTTGGGCGTGGCGGGGCCACTCCAAGTAACAGGGTGCATGGGTGGATGACCGGCATGTGGTCACATCCAGTGCAAGGTTGAGAAGGTGTGTCAGGTGTGGAAGAGAACACATCGGGGAATATAGATTAGGAACCAATGTCTATTTCCGTTGTGGAAGAACCGGGCATGTGGCGAAGAACTGCGGTGTGAGGAAGTGTTATTTTTGTGGGAAGGAAGGTCACATGAGCAGGGATTGGAAGAAGCCGAGAGCTGAGGGTTCTAGGATGAAGAAGACTGGAGGTGAAGGACCGAGGGCGAGCGCCATAGTGTTCACGATGATGCAGGAGGAGGCTAGGACGGACCTTGATGTCATGTGAGGTATGTTTCTAGTGAACCAAACTTTAGACTCTGTATTATTTGATTTTGGTGCTAGTAAAAATTTTAATTCTGCTGCTTTCTGTGCTAAGCAGCCTGTTAGTTATAGGAGTGTGGATGCGCCCTTTGATGTGGAAACTACCATAGGTAAGTCTACCCGGATGTCTAAAATGATAGAAGGATGTGATATGGAATTAGAAGGTCATAAGTTTCCTCTTATACCATTCGTGATGATATTAGGCGGGTATGATGTAGTACTCGGCATGGATTGGTGGCAGATTACGAGGCGAATATTGTGTGTCGCAAGAAGATGATTCGTTTGACAGCGCCTGACGGGAGTTCGGTAATGGTTTATGGTGATCGGGTCACGATAATTCTTAATGTAATCTCAATGGGGGTGATGGGAAAGTGCATGAGCGATGGATGTAGCACATACTTGGCTTATGTGAAAGACTTGGAAACATCAACACCACAGCTGTCTAATGTCCCGGTTGCGTGTGACTTTCGGATGTGTTTCCAGGAGATTTACCAGGAGTGCCACCTAACCGAGAGATCAAATTTCAGATGATTTGATACCGGGTTCCCAACCAGTTACTAAGGCGCCGTATCGGTTGGCTCCGACTGAGATGAAAGATTTGATGGAGCAATTGCAAGAGCTACTTGATAAGAGGTTTATAAGGCCGAGTACCTCTCCTTGGGGTGCTCTGATTTTATTTGTGAAGAAGAAAGACGGTAGTATGAGGATGTGTATTGACTACCGTGAGCTGAATAAGTTGACGATAAAGAACGATACCCTTTACCGAGAATCGATGATTTGTTTGATCAGCTTCAAGGTGCCAGTGGTTCTCAAGGATAGATCTTTGATCGGGCTACTATCAGTCAAAAGTCAAAGAGCAGGATATTCCTAAAATAGCTTTTTGCACGCGTTATGGTCACTACGAGTTCCTCGTTATGTCCTTGGCTTGACCAACACGCCAACTGCTATTATGGGTTTGATGAATCGAGTGTGCTGGCCGATGTTGGATAAATCAGTGATTGTGTTTATCGATGATATCCTAATTTATTCAAAGAGTGAAGAGGAGCATGCCGGAGGTGGTGGAGATGTTGAGAAGGGAGAAGTTGTATGCTAAATTTTCCAAGTGCGCATTCTGGTTGCACGAGGTTCAGTTCTTGGGGTCACGTAGTTAATCCCGACGAGATTATGGTGGATCCGGCAAAGGTGGAGGTAGTGATGCAATGGAAGTCTCCAAAGATGCCATCTGAGATTCATAGTTTCTTAGGTTTGGCGGGCTATTACACAAGATTCATTCAAGACTTTTCTAAGATCGCTTCTCCACTAACCAAGTTGACCAGGAAAGATGTAAAGTTTGTATGGGGTCAAGCTCAAGCGAAGGCATTCGAGGAATTGAAGGCGAGGTTGACTCAAGCTCCTGTAGTGTTATTACCTGATGGAAGTGAAGATCTGGTGGTCTATTCTGATGCTTCCTACTTGGTGTTGGGGTGGTGTTAATGCAAGAGGAAATGTTATAGCCTATGCATCCCGACAGTTGAAGGCTCATGAGGTCAATTATCCTACTCATGACTTGGAGCTAGCAATCATGATCTTTGAATAAAAGATTTGGAGGCACTACCTTTACCGGACAAAATGCACCATATTCACTGACCACCAAAGCATAAAGTACTTCCTCGAGCAGAAGGACCTAAACATGAGGCAAAAGAGATGGTTGGAGCTTATAAAAGACTACAATTTTGAGATCCATTACCAATTCGGGTGAAAGCTTACTAGTTGATCATGACCTCCGACGTGATGAATAAAGTCAAAGTGTTACAATATGAGGCATTGAAAGAAGATCATCTTAACTCTGAAACAATGAGAGGTTTGATTGTGGAATTGCGTAAAAACACACTTGGTGTTAGAACTCGATTTGGATGGATGTGGATTCCTTGTTTTCGGGATCTACATGGGAAGATTATGGATGAAGCTCATAAGACTCGATACTCTATTCATCAGGTGCTACAAAGATGTACTAAGACATGAAGAAAAATTATTGGTGGTCGGGTCTGAAGCGTGATGTGGTGGAGTATCTGAGTAAATGCCTTACTTGTTTACAAGTGAAGTCCGAGAACCAAAATCCGTATGGGAATATCCAACCATTGGATACACCTGAGTGGAAGTGGGAGCACATCACCATGGACTTTATTAGAAAGCTACTGCGTACCCGAAAGGGTATGATGCCATATGGGTGATAGTTGGTCGTTTAACGAAGAGTGCTCACTTCCTACCGATTCATGAGACGTATTCATCCGAGAGGTTGGCAGATGTTTTCATCAAGGAGATCATAACTCGTCATGGTGTGTCGGTGTCTATTGTGTCTGATCGTGACCCTCGGTTTACGTCTATATTTTGGAATAAATTCCACGAAGCTATGGGGACGAGGTTACACATTAGTACGACTTATCATAACTCGTCATGGTGTGTCGGTGTCTATTGTGTCTCAGAAGCTTGAAAAGATCAAGGCCTTCATAAAGGCAACCAATGATAGACAAAAGTTGTATGCAGATAAACGACATAGACCGATTGTGTTCCAGGTGGGTGATAGGGTTATGTTGAAGGTCTCACCTTGGAAGGGTATCATTGGGTTCAGAAAGCGGGGCAAGTTGAGGCCGAGATATATAGGGCCTTTCCGAATCACTGCAAGAGTGGGAGAGGGGCCTATAGATTGGAGTTACCACATGAGTTAAGTTGAATTCACCCGGCATTCCGTGTATCCCATCTAAGAAAGTGTCTAGCAGAGGAGGATATGGTTGTACCACTAGAGGATATCGAGGTAGATGAACGGCTTAATTACGTGGAGCAACCAGTGGCGATCAATAATCAAAAAGAGAGGAGGCTGAGGAATAAATTAGTTCCTCTTGTGCGTGTACAGTCGAAACACAGGAAGAAGAGATGAGACAACATTACCCATGATTGTTTGAGGAATAACAAGTTTCAGGGATGAAGCTGTAGGGGTTTAACATTTTTATCAAAGTTCATATTCTCTTGTTGTATATGAAAAAACGCAGCGGATTTAGATTTTAAAACAGTTAATAAGATGATTATTAAACCCATTTAATAAACAACCCCAAGCCATGGATCATTATACAAATGCATACAACAAAGGACATATGAAACTTAAAAGAATATACAACCTTGTAGCTTCCTAAAAACCAAAGATGAGAGCTGTGAAAGATGACTTGTGGCTGAGTTTTCAACCAAGAAAACCTCAAGGAGTGATACCCCAAGCTTGTAAAAACACCTTCGTTGCTACGGCTTGCAACACCAACTTGAAGAGCTCTCCTCTTGTTGAATCTTTTTAACCAAGAACACTTCTTTGCTGAGCTGAAAATTCTGGATTTCTTTGCTCAAAACCGAGATCCTTGAGTAAGAAAAGAGAGAGAAGTTGTCTTGAGTGGTGTGTGAGAATGAAGAGAATGCAAGAGAGAGCTTGAGAGGAGTTATTGCATGGCCTTGGAACCCAAAAAAGGGGACCTCCAAGACAAAGGGGCGGCCGATTTTGGCTCCCTTTGGACTCCATCAAGTTTCAAAAGTTTTAAAAAAAAACATACTCTTGCATCCTTATAATATAAAATTAAACAATTTAATTTTATGTCTAACACCATACTATTATTTGTCATTGTTTAACTAATTTAAAATGAACAAATAATCCCATATGAACAAATATATATATATATATAAACTTTTTCATTTGCAAAAGCAATGATTTAGAAAACCCGGTTTCTAAATTGGTGTTTACATTATTTGTTTTGATCTAATCAACAAATAAATATTTGTCGGTGTTTGTTTGGCTTGTTATTGGGTATGACCCGACTTGGATCATATCACACTAGCCCATCAATTAATATGTATCTTGGGCAGATCAATTCTTTCAATCTCCCACTTGCACAAGATTGATAGAAGATTGATGCAAGCAGCAAATAACGCCTAGCAACGGTTTGCTACCCCTAATGTGTATGACTAAGTGCCATTCAATAACATCATCCTTTTCAAGTACCTTACTAGAAAATGTTTTAGGTGAATTAATCATCTATCCTTTTGTTACAGATGTCATGTTAAATCCAAGAGACACAAAATTGTCATTCTCTAATGATTTAACTTTAACAGGCCTTAGACATCTAACTCTTAAAGAATAGGAAAAAAATTCCATCTTGACTACATACGTCTCTCACAATCACTTATGTCATACTGAACTCAGCCTTATGTACTGCCTTTTCAGAACAGCAAAGGACTAAGTCAAAGTACAATACTTGGTGAATATCAAGACCCAATATGTATCTCAGGTCTGAGGATTCAATGATATTCGCCTTTACTCAAAATCTCTTATGACTAATCAGAAAGATTCCATGCAGAAATAATTGAGAGCGAGTCAGTCCAATATCTATATCCCATAGACATCAATGAACCTTAGTAGCAACCTCTTGCTCTATATTCATACCTTATGAATATCAACCAATCCAAGTTCATTATAGTCTTACATTCATGGTTGTTCCCATAAGTATGATCGACTACGGACGTTGAGAATAATTCATTTATTCACGGATTTAAACATGCTAAAATAGAAGAACAAATGAAATTATAACCGTACAATTAAGTTAAATAACATTAGTTCCAATATCCAAATACAAAATACAACATCAAACCCAGTCACTAGAATATCTAAGTCCCATGGCACAAACATGACCTTCATGCTTTGCCCTTTCAAGGAGCTTTGTGAGTGGATCCGCAACGTTTTTATCAGTGTGGACTTTGCGAATACATATCTTTCCTTTTTCAACTTCATCCCTTATGTAGTTGAATCTCCGTTCAATGTGCCGAGTCTATTGATGAGCACGAGGTTCCTTGATTTGAGCAATCGCACCCTCGTTGTCACAAAAGATCTCTAGGGGATCCTGAATGGAAGGGACTACCCCTAGATCGGCTATGAATTTCTTCAGCCATGCAGCTTCCTGTGCTACCATTGAAGCGGCGACGTATTCTGACTCTGTAGTGGACAACGCTACGACTTCTTGCTTTGGTCTTTTCCAAGAAATAGCTCCCCCATTCAGAATAAAGATGTACCCCGATTGAGATCGTGAATCATCACGATCGGTTTGGAAACTCGCATCCGTGTAACCTTTACAACGAGTTCCTCTTCACCAGATCCGTAGATCAAGAACATGTCCTTAGTCCTCTTAGGTACTTTAGAATGTTCTTGACAGCCATCCAATGACTATCACCAGGATTTTGCTGGTATCTACTTGTCATGCTTAAAGCGCATGACACGTCTGGTCTAGTGCATATCATTGCATACATGATGGATCCTATAGCAGATGCATATGGGATTGCCTTCATTCTATTTTGCTCTTCCATTGAGCTTGGACATTGAGTCGTACTCAATATTGTCCCTCTCTGAATAGGTACAGTACCTTTCTTAGAGTTTTCCATCTTGAACCTTTTCAAGATTTTGTCAATGTATGCACTTTGATTCAAACCAATTAGCCGTCTTGATCTATCCCTATAGATCTATTCCCAGAATATAGGCGGCTTCACCAAGATCCTTGATGGAAAAACAACTTCCAAGCCATGTTTTTACACCTTCCATGGTTGGAATGTCGTTTCCAAACAGTAGTATGTCATCAACATATAATACTAGGAAGGTTATTGTGCTCCCACTAGCCTTCTTATACATGCAAGCCTCATCAGCGTTTTTGATGAAGCCAAATTTCTTTACTTCATCATCAAAATGGTGATTCTAACTTCTTGATGCTTGTTTCAATCCATAGATTGATTTCATTAACTTGCATACTTTATTAGGATATTTTGGATCGACAAAACTTCAGGCTGAACCATATAGACATCTTCCTCAAGATATCCATTTAGGAAAGCGGTTTTGACATCCATTTGCCAAATCTCATAATCATAATGAGCTGCTATGGCAAACAATATCCTTATAGACTTAAGCATTGCAACAGGTGAGAAGGTTTCATCATAATCAACCCTTGAGTTTGAGTGAAACCCTTTGCTACAAGTCTAGCTTTGTAAGTATCCAAGTTTCCATACATATCAGTTTTCTTCTTGAAAACCCACTTACTTCCAACTATTTTGGAATTAAGAGGTGGCACAACAAGTTCCCAAACTTGATTGTCATATATGGATTGCATCTCAACGTTCATGGCCTCAAGCCATTTGTCACAATCCAAATTGGACACTGCATCATGATATGTGGTTGGTTCATCTGAATCCACCACATAGCATCCATCCATGAAAAAACCGTATATGTCAGGTGGATTACTAGTTCTACCACTTCTGCGAACGTTTTGTGTGTATCGATCAACCGCTTGATCATCCTCAACATCCTCACGTTGAGTGCTAGTTTCAACCAAACGTGCACGGGCTGTGTTTCTTGATCCTCTCAAGATCCACTGTTCTACTGCTAGTTCCTTCCATAAGGAACTTAGTTTCTAAGAACTCACCCTTTCTGGCAACAACACTTTTTGTTCCAGTGGATCATAGAAATAATATCCCATAGAATCTCTAGGATATCCAACAAAGATACACTTGGTGGATCGGACATCTAATTTGTTTGGGGTGGGAGTCTTAACATAAACCTCACAACCCCAGACCCTTAAGTACGATAAGGATGGAACTCTTCCATGCCATATCTCAAAAGGTGTCTTTTCCACCTTTTTGGTTGGGGTCATATTCAGAATACGGGCTGCGGAGAGCAAAGCAAAACCCCAAAATGATAGAGTAATGTGCTTCTAGCCATCATAGATCAAACCATATCCAATAAGGTTCGATTCCTCCTCTCAGACACACCATTATGTTGTGGTGTTCCAGGTGGAGTGAGTTGTGAGACAATCCCACAACTCCTAAGATGATCTTGAAAAACATCACTTAGGTATTCGCCACCTCTATCGGTGCGGAGAATTTTAATGACCTGTTGAGTTGATTTTCTACTTCATTCTTGAAGATTTTGAACATTTCAAAAGCTTCATCTTTGTGCCTTAATAAGTACACATACCCATAGCGACTATAATCGTCGGTAAAGGTAATTAAGTATCTTTCACCATTCCTGGTCATTGGCTAAAAGGACCACATACATCCGAATGTATGATACCTAATAAATCTTTTGCCCTTTCGTTAGTTCCACTAAAGGGTGCCTTAGTCAATTTACCTTGTAAACATGATTCACATACATCAAATAATCACATTCATTTGTTTTTAAAAGACCGTTCTTTTGAAGTGTTTGTATACGTTTCTGTTTATATGACCAAGACGACAATGCCAAAGGTAGGTATCATTCAAATCTAATTGAGTCTTTTGGTGGTTGCTTGGTACATGGAGCTATCATATGTTACGTTTTCATGAACCAATTCATAAATACCATTACAAGGTATAGCTTTAAAATAAAATACATGATTTAAAGAAACATGAATATCATTGTCAACAAACTGAAATCATAATCATATTGTCTTAAACGAGAAACAGAAAATATGTTCCTAGTCAAACTAGGAGCATATAATACATTATTAAAATGACTCCCAAACCACTTGGAAGATTCAAAATGTAGTCTCCTTGGGCTTCAACGTGAAACTTTGCACCATTGCCCATGAATAGACTTATTTCCCCTTTTGCATAATGCTCATTTCTTTTGAACCCCTGCAATAAATTGCAAATGTGAGTTCCACATCCGGTATCTAATACCCATGTGTTAGAAGAAATAACATTTAGCTCAACATGTATCATGTAAATTATACCTGAGGTTTGCCCTGCATCCCTCTTTTCTCTTAACTCTTTGCGATAGACTGGACAATTTCTCATCAATGCCCTATCTCACCACATTTGAAGCATGGGTCGTTTATAGCAACCTTTTGCTTCTTCTCCTTGGCTTCGGAGGTTCCGCCCTAACAACCATCTCCCCTTTCTTCCAACGTGCCCCTTGCCTTTGGCAACATTTGCCTTAGGAGGGGGTAGAGACCTCTTCCTTCTCCCACCTTCATTAATGGTGAGAACGGGTAAAACCCTTTTTCCCATTCCCGCCTCAGCTGATTTGAGCATCGAATGAAGTACATTTATGCTCTTGTCCCATTCGTTCATGTTGTAGTTCATGACGAATGCCTCAAACCTTTAGACAGGCCATTAAGGATCAAATCCGTGGCCAACTCCTTTGAGACAGGACAATTTAGCCTTTGAAGGCGATCGATGTGGCTTTTCATCTTAAGAACATAAGATGAAACTGATTGGGATTCTTCCATCCGACATGCATGAAGTGCTCGAACCGTTCGAAACGCTCCACTCTAGCTTGTTGCTGGAACGTTTCCCGCAACTGAGTGATCATGTCATAGGCTCCATGGAGCTCATAGCCTTTTGGAGTTCGGGTGTCATACTTGCTAACATTAAGCAAGAGACTTGGACGGAGTCTTCCACATATTTAACCCAATCATTATAGGCCTCCACATCCTCCTCGTTAGGTTCATCGGGGATGGGATCATCAAGAATGTAGGCCCGCTTTTCTTGCTTGAGAACAATTCTCAAGTTGCGGTACCAATCCATGAAGTTGTTAGGTGTTAGACGATCCCTTGAAGGATCGCCCTAAGAGATTGGTTGTTTTGGTTAGTACATCGTTATTAGCGTTGGTGTGGTCGGCCATCTACAAGATTTTACAAAGTTCCATTTTAGTAATCGTAAATATAATTATATATTTCAATTATTAATACCCTTTACGTCTCATAGACTATTAATAAAAAAAATTTTAGAATCCAACGTTATATTTAAATATTGGTTAGGTGCCTTTATCCCATTATTTAAATAAAAAAGGTAGTCATATATGACAATTGCAACCCATTGCAACTTCTAATGGTATGGGATCGTTTGAACATCTTATGTTATAACGGCATGTTTACCCCATCAACACCTTTATAAACACATTTTAGGTGACCATTCAATATATTTTATAAATCAAGTCGTACTACTTACACGTGTGAGTTCACCACATAAGTGGTTAGGTGACCTTTATCCCACAAACATGGCATTATCACCTCAAGTTACAAGTTCTCCAAAGTGGTTAGGTGACCTTTATCCCACTAAGAGTTTGCAAGTACCTAAGTGTTGTGTAAAAGGATGGTGTTTAACTTTCCTCAAAAGGGATTTATAATTCATAATTCTTGTTTTAGAAAAGACCATGTACTATATGATTGTATGCATTCAACTATTTGGTATCCATTTGGTTCTTTTAAATAAAACCCATTTTATTTTGCAAACCAATAACTCCTTTTATAGACCCATTCTATTTAGCTTAATGATTTGAGAACTAATTTCTTGTAATAGTGTTCTAGTTGATGGTTTGTTAATGACATCCAATATCCAAAACAAAAAACATCATAAGCATTCAACCAAGCATAACCAAACAATTCTATATGCATAACAAAGCATACTAAATTGAGACACTTGTTTAGCCAAAACAAGTGTGTCAAAAGGTCTTGTCCTAAGGGTTAAGAACATGACACATGGTTGACAAAAGGAACTCCCACTTGAATCCACATATTCAAGCATCCTCTTTTCCATCTTTTCTTCAAGTCTTGATCTTGAACATCCTTACAAAATATGTATCCTAATACATTTTTCTAGTAAAGATAAACTCCTAATCTATTTTTATTACAAACCATATGAATGAATAGATTACAAAACAATACTTGAAATGAAATAAATATTACATGCCCAAATGAATATAACATGACAACCAATCATTCAATCCAAATGGTCTAGGCTTTGTTATGCATAATCAACAACAACAACAAACATACACAAGAGGATCGATTTTGGCAGCCCCTTGTGCCCATGTTTTTGGCCAACATAAACAAGAACAAATGGGTTAAGAACATATAAAAAGCATCTAATAATCTAGAGTTTTAAAGATCCTATATTCATAAAGAAGCATCTTTAAAACACCAAAGGGGGTCAAAATACAGCCCCTAACTCACGGATTTTGGGTGTCTAGCACCATAAAACCGTGAACTAGTAAGAGAGAAAACATGTATGCATATGTATAAGTGGCTCTGATGCCATTGTAGGGGTTTTAACAGTTTATCAAAGTTCATATTCTCTTGTTGTATATGAAAAACGCAGCGGATTTAGATTTTAAAACATGTTAATAAGATGATTATTAAACCCATTTAATAAACAACCCCAAGCCATGGATCATTATACAAATGCATACAACAAAGGACATATGAAACGTAGAAGAATATACAACCTTGTAGCTTCCTAAAAACCAAAGATGAGAGCTTGAAAGATGACTTGTGGCTGAGTTTTCAACCAAGAAAACCTCAAGGAGTGATACCCCAAGCTTGTACAAACACCTTCGTTTGCTAGGGCTTGCAACACCACTTGAAGAGCTCTCCTCTGTTAATCTTTTCAGCCAAGAACACTTCTTTGCTGAGCTGAAAATTCTGGATTCTTTGCTCAAAACCGAGATCCTTGAGTAAGAAAAGAGAGAGAAGTTGTCTTGAGTGTGTGTGTGAGAGAGAGAATGCAAGAGAGAGCTTGAGAGGAGTTATTGCATGGCCTTGGAACCCAAAAAAGGGGGACCTCCAAGACAAAGGCGGCGGCCGATTTTGGCTCCCTTTGGACTCCATCAAGTTTCAAAAGTTTTAAAAAAACATACTCTTGCATCCTTATAATATAAAATTAAACCATTTTAATTTTATATAACTAACACACATACTATTATTTGTCATTGTTTAACTAATTTAAAATGAACAAATAATCCCATATATGATCAAATATATATATATAAACTTGTTCATTTGCAAAAGCAATGATTTAGAAAACCCGGTTTCGAAATTGGTGTTTACATTTATTTGTTTTGATCTAATCAACAAATAAATATTTGTCGGTGTTTGTTTGGCTTGTTATTGGGTATGACCCGACTTGGATCATATCACACTAGCCACATCAATTTAATATGTATCTTGGGCAGATCAATTCTTTCAGAAACCAATTAAGGAGGTGGACTTGTAACACCTGGTTATTTTTAAAGACAAAGAAAGAAAGAATAAAGTGAAGAAAAAGAAGGAATAGAAATAAAACCTAAGTCTAGGGGTTAAAAGTGACAACAAGGACAAAATATTTGCAAAGTTGGTGAATAAAGGTGATGGCCGACCATCACCCTCTCTTCTCATAATCTGCGGTTTTAGAGAGAAAAAGTAGCAAGAACAACACAAAGCTCTCGGATCTGAAGAGAAACAAGAAAGAAAATACGAATTCAAGGAAACATTCATGAGTTTATGATGTTCTTGACTAGTCATATCCTCAGGTTTATGCTTATGTGTGTTTGTATGTGTTCGGGTATGTTTTAGTGGGTTTCTAGGCGGTTGAACTCAATTTCAAAGGAATTTGGAAGAAGCCACACTCAAGAGCTGCAAAGGTGAGTTGTAGAACCCCCTCTTTTACTGGTTTTTAACTGTTTTGGGGATGGAAATGCATGAATGTATGTTTTCATTAAAGCTGTGTTTTTTACCGTGTATATGATGTGTGTATGATGATGTACGATGTGATGTTTAACTGTGTACATGCTTGAAGATGTTATGGGTGTGTTTCAAAGGCTTAGAAGGTAAGGTTTAAGCTTATAACATAATAGATGGTGTTTGGAAACTGAAATCTGATGTTAGGGCTCAGATGTCTAAGATTTAGTATCTACCCAAGTGTTTAAAAAAATGCGGATGAATAGTAATGCGGATGGGCATTGACCACTAAGTAAGTCAATGCAGATGGAGTAAATGCGAATGAACAGTAATGCACATGGGCATTGATCACTATGTAAGTCAATGCGGATGGAGTAAATGCGGATGAACAGTTAATACGGATGAACATTTACCACTAAGTAAGTCAATACGGATGGAGTAAATACTAATGAACAGTAATGCGGATGGGCATTGACCACTAAGTAAGTCAATGCGGATGGAGTAAATGCGGTTGAATAGTAATGTGGATGAGCATGATCACTAAGTAAGTCAATGCGGATGGAGTAAATGCGGATGAACAATTAATGTGGATGAACATTTACCTCTGAGTAAGTCAATGCGGATGGAGTAAATGCGGATGAACAGTTAATATGGATGAACATTTACCTCTGAGTAAGTCAATGCGGATGAGTATTGGGGAAATGCGGATGAAGTACAAGAAATGCGGATGAGCATTTACCACTAACTAAGTCAATGTAGATGGAGTAAATGCGGATGAACATTAATGCGGATGAGCATTGATCACTAAGTAAGTCAATGCGGATGGAGAAAATGCGGATGAACAATGAATGCTCAATGAACATTTACAACTGAGTAAGTCAATGCGGATGAGTATTGGGGAAATGCGGATGAAGTACAAGAAATACGGATGAATTAAAAGACAATTGCGGATGAAATAAGACAAATGTGGATGAACTAAGACAAATGCGGATGAACACTTTGAATTGTTTTGACTTTCTGGGGAGAAGTGAGATTTAGGATTTGACTTGGGATGTTCTCGGCGGTTCATGTAAGCTGAATTTTGAGGTCATAGATGTTATGATGGGCATCTTATGACGTATGTTTGATGCTTATGCATGATGGTATGTATGATGTATGATATGTATGCATGATGCCCTATGCGATGATGTTGACTGTGTATGTTAATGTTCCTATTATGTATGTTTATCTTTCTCGTGGCCTTATGTGTTATAGTTGTGAATGAAATGATAAAGTATTATGTAACATAAAGTGAAAGATAATGAAAGAGGAACATAATGATAGAATGCATGCATTAATGAAGGAGAAAGTATAGAAAGGCTTCCAAGAAAAATGTATAGAGGTGCACGAGTCTAAAATATCGTTAGCTCAACTGAGTGTGACTTAGCTAACCCTTAAGGATACACACAGGGGGCCAGTATTTTTGACTGACTAGTGTTATAGTACATGGTTTGTAGTAATTACTCACCCCGGTGCTGGTGCCAGACTATGTGCGTTATGGAAGTCATTTATGATCTTTGGCCCAGTATCCGCTTTGTGCATATGTTTGGGGTGTAGTATATAGTTGGGATCTTTGTCGCTTGCCCTGGTGCTGGTGCAAGGCTATGTGTGTTATGGAAGTCAATTATGATCTTCGGCCCAATACCCGCTTTGTGCATATGTTTGGGGTATAGCTCATGACACTGGTCAGGAAAGAGATAAAGAGATACAGAGATAATGAAAGATAGTGATGTATAGTAAAGAGGATAATCATGATATTATCTATGTGTATGTAGATGTGTGATCGTGTACAACGGTATAGTATGATTTAAATGATAGTAAAGTATGATTTATTATAAAACTAGTACTCACTCAGCAACACTGACTGTATGCATTTTTCCAATTGGTAGGTGAGCATTGACGAGGATGGCGTGGGGCAGATACTTAGCATTTTGGATGGCATTATTTTGTTACTGTTTTTGCATTGTAATGCGAACAAATGAAAATGCGTAATGAATGATTGTATTAACTTGCAAAAGCAGTTATTTTGGAATGAGAAGTTATTTTAAATGTTCCGTTGTGATGTTTTTATGAGTATTAAACGTAATTGTATGTTTTGTGAGCAGTGATTTGCCAGCTGTAAGTGTCCCGAGAATGGGGCCTTACACTTTAGTATGGTTAGGTTTGGACACTTCTTGTTTAAATGTTTTTTCTTTTTTAACAAAATTCAATGTTTGAACGTTTTTAACATCTTTACCCTTTTGTTTATTTTGACGGTCACGTGGAGCACGTGGTTGGTTAATTGGTTTGGTCGTTCTGGGTTTAGAAATAGACATGTTTGAACTTGACTTTACACTAACTTTTTCAAATTGTTCATCCAAATTCATAATAGGCATCTTACCTTAGATTTCAAAGTAGCCTCCTTCTAATTAGTGACAGAATTCACCGGTTTTCCAGTGGAATTCGAATAACTAACTAGAGGAGTGGACACCACATGATCCTTAATTAGATTTTTATTTTGTGGTCTACGTTTAGCATTCAACAAGATCTCGTGTGGTGGTGGAACCACTTTGTAACCCAACCCCACCCCTTTCTTTCGTTCATTCACTAAGTGTTGAACTATGTGAGAAGAACTGGTCCAACTGTGCAGTTTTTGTTTTAATGAGTTGAGTTCGAGTTCTAAAACTACCTTTTCTTTCTTAGTTTCTTCCAGGGAGTTTAAGTAGAACTTTATGTCATTGGCTTAATTAAAAGCAACATCCTCGGTTTCTCTTAGTTGTTTATTTAAAAGTTCTATTTTCTCTTTATAACTATGCTCATTTTTTTTTAAAATCCGATTAGCTTCTGTGCACAGTTGTAAGTCGTTTACTAAGCTATCATTGTGAATTAATAACCTAGAAAATTTAAGTTCAATGCTTTCTCTAAATTTATTACATTCATCACAAGCATGACTTTTAAAAGTTGGTCTTTGGTACTTACCTGTGAAGACTGAGTTGAATCAGCCATCAACGTAGAGTTTGACTTTTCGGATGCTAAAGATTCTGAACATGTCGTTCTGAGATCTTCTTCAATCAGGTGATTGACCACATTCGCAATATCTTCGTTATCTAACATCACTAGTTCAACTGTGATTTCACCTTCACTTGCAGAGTCATCATCCAAACCCTCGACATGGGCAATGTTCGATTCACCCAGAGACACAAAACTGAAGGTCCAATCCTATCCTTCGTCACCTTGAGTAGTCAAGACCTTTGCCTCTTTGCTTGATGAGGTAGCTCCACTCGTGGGTTTGTCTTGATGGTTAAAAGATGAGAATGGATTCCCGTTACCTGTCTTCTTGGGCTTTACAAATTCATGTTTGAAATGCCCCTTTTCTCCATAGTTAAAACAGGTAACTTTGATTTTGTCGAAACCAAAGATAGTATCTTTTGTGGCTATTAAGTTCTGTCCAGTCTTATTTACAAACTTTTTCGCTCTTCTGACAGCACTCGCCAAAGCACACATAATATCCATTCTTTCTAGGTCATATTCATCCATGTGCTCATAGTCTTCATCGGTCATATGGCAATTACCAATTTTCCCTACAACTAGACCATCATAAGAATGAACAACGGCTGCTAGAAGGTCCATATGCTCCTTTGCAACATCCACAGTAATATTTCCAACATTTTGGGTTTTTAACTTAGTAGCATTTGCTTCAGTGCGATATATTAGGTACTAGATGACCCTTACATCTCAGATCCTGAAGCTGTGGTTTGAGAAGGAGCGGTTGAACTACAAACAAATGATGTGTGAAGTGGTGCTCCTGAACTGGTTGGAGTGGAAGATGAGTTATACACTGAAGGATTCTGATCATAGGATCCTTTCTGTGACCTGTACTTCATCCTCAGTTCCTCCCGTCTCAACTTCAGGATGAAGTCGTTTATGTCTAATTTTGCCAGTATATTGTTCTTTCTCAAGTTAGACACAAACGAGTCCCACTTCTCTGGCAAACCATTGGCAAAGCTTGACACTTTTTCTTCCATTGACGTTGTGACCCCATGAGTCTGCAGCTCACTTATTAGATGGTAGAACCCATCTATGACATCATCCAAGCTTTCTTTCCCTATCGAAGAGAAGTTATCAAACTCCTTCTTCAGAGCCTTTGCCTTTAAAGCTTTTGACTGGGTAAGTAAGATTGAGATTCTTATCGAGAACCGAATACCGTAATCTAGTCAATGATTGAGTGGCGGAAACAAACAATCAAAGAACATTCAATGCAAGAAATATACTCATAAATGCTTTTGTATTATATATATGAAAGTTGATTGATTACAGAGAATAAATGACAACAAAAATTCTCTATGTCTATGAGACCTCATCTACGAGGTTATCTATTCTATTTATAGGCAGACAAGATGCCTTTTACAAAATGACTAGACTACCCCTGACCTATTACATGAGAACTAGTCTAAGTCTTCATCCGCATCTTTGCTTGTTCATCCGCATTGACAAATGCGGATGAGTTAACTTGATTAGCATTTCTTCACTTGATCATCCACATTAGTATGTTGGTCATCCGCGTTGGTTAATGCGGATGAACAAATACTTATGCACATTTGTTAAGTTATCCGCATTTGTCAAATACGGATGAGCAAAGTCTTGTCCGCATTGTTTATTGGTCTTCTGCATTTGTCAATGCGGAAGAACAAATACTTGTCCGTATTGTTTTATGTCTTCCGTATTGACAAATGCGGAAGAAAACACTTGGTTTTTCTCAACAAGATCTTCATCCGCATTTATTCTTGGACTTGTGGGATTCCAGCAAAGCAATCATCAAATCGCCCATTGAATTGGCATCTATGATCCTTTTAGGGTGCAACAATACTCCCCGTAAGGATTATACAGCCTATGTTCTTCAATGTTGGGAGGTGATTGAAATTGTGAGGATTTTGCTAGGTCTTGTGGAGGTAGTAAAAATGCAGCTTCAGTTGGATCTAGAATAGCTTTAATCATGTTGACAAAATCTGTGCTGACATTCTGTCCCTACTCAGCACATGTATCTTCATTTTGCTCATATTGTAGATGGCTTTTATTGGTAACTTCTTCAGTGAAATAGGTTCCCGAATAGAAATAGTAGAAAGTCTATCTCTGTGAATTAGTAAGCTTCCACCCACATCCACCTCAAGTTTGACAATGTTCCCAAGTTGCAAGGGTGACTTCTTTTTCTCTCTTTTATCTCTTTTGGTATTGAAACGATCATAGGCCAATTTTAGCAACTTGATGCACTTTAGGAAGAAGTGCATATCTTGTTCACCTAGATTATTGTTGATTTCGTTGAAGTGTCTGGTATATATATAGTGAATGTAGGATTCATCAAGAAATCTTACTTCGTATCCACTAAATAGTCTTATTTCAGCACCTTCCTTTTCTCCCCACTTCCTTTCAATCACCATCTCATAAGTTTTATCATCATAGTACACATTTGAGATGGGTGTGGAGGAATGAGTACGAGACACCATTTTTCTCTTTAAAGCTTCTGTTGGTTTTACCTTCAACTCAGGAAACACAACTTCTTAAGCTTGCATTTTGTTCTACTTCTCAAGGGGATTTTCAAAAGACTTATCTTTTCTCATGCATATAGTCTTTAATGAATTGAAGTTGTAGGTCCTTCTGAACATTTTGAGTATGTTTTCAAATTCATATCCCCTTAACATAGCTGAGTGATTGATGAGTTCTAATGAGCTAGTTCTTTTAAGTCATGGATCTCCAAGGCATTTACAAGAGTGAGTACTCAGTAAAGAATTGGACCAGCGGAGATCCTTTTCACCATGAACATGATCAAGTTTGCCTTTTGGAGTAGACACCCCTCTGATAACTCAAGAGCTGTTGTTAATCCTTCTTGCAGTTTTTACTGAGGGAGTTCTGCAAACCATTCTAGGTATTTCTGAACTACAGGAGCCAAGAGTTCCTGGTCTTTCTGATTTAGCATCATGTCTTGAGCAGTTACTATACATCTTGGCTTCTATTTTAGGATTTCTTCTTCTACCCTCTTGAGCATACCTTTCTCTTTATTGGTCATTTAGAGAGTAGCAACACTTAATGAGTTTGTCTTCGTATTCCCAATCTTTCTTCTTATGAATCCTTGGCTTGAAAGATAATCCTTCATTTCCTTATCTCACATACTATAAGGATTAGGAATAGTGCATCAAGAGTTGGGGTTGATTTCTTCATTGATGATAGTTTAGGCAGAGGAACCTTTCTAAAAATGATCTTTCATACTCAGTTGTGATTGATTTCTTCATAGCAGACTCTTTATGCATAGGAACCTCTTTGTGACTGATTTTTCATACTCAGTTTCTATGTTAGCATCTAGTAGCTTATTCACCTTTTCTTCTTCTTCCTTCATTCCTTCATATGTCATGCTAAAGACTTCATCTGGAATACCCATGATTGATAAAAAAAACATTGCTTTTATCATGAGGTCATCAGATTGGGCCTTTCACACCATTTCTTCCACATTTTTCTCTTTTGCCACAGGGATGTCAACATCTTCATGCTCATCAGCATTATTGCCTCTCTCAATCTCTCCTTCTTCTAAATCAATGAATATAGCTGGTTTCTTCAATTATGCCTCAGCCTTTTCATGTTCTTCCAGGAATTTTGCTATTGCAACAAAACTTCTTGGGTCATCTGGTTTGGCTTTCTTTGCTGGTTCTTCTTCTTTCATGGGCCTTTTTCCTTTAGCTTTCACAGATAAGTATTTCCTCTTTCTGGTATAAGTTTGAAGTGGAGGACCAGAAGATGATTTAGCTTGTTCCATTTCCTCAGGCAATTTTTAGCCTCTTCTTGTATGTTTTCTTGATCATGATCCCCTTTTTCTTTTTCTTTTTCATTCTTTTCCTTTTCTTTTTCCCATAATTATCTTATCATTTGTTTTTATTCCTCAAACATAGCCACAACAAGTACAATTTGCATACTCAACTCTTTCTCCAATGGAACTAGAGATTTAGGAATGACTACAATAGGTTCAGAGGTGGTCCTTTGGTTTGCAACAAAGTTACAAAAATTATCATCTATTGTCAATTCTTATGAAGTAAAGCCATCCATAGCACTGATTAATTCTTCAAATTCATCTTTCTTTGTGAGTAGCCTCTCATTGCCGAGAATAGATCACCATTTCTAAGCTTTATTCCTCATTCTTTGTTTGGCTTTCATCTTCTCCTTGTTCATCGTCATTAGAGGTAGATTGTTTCTCATCATCAATAACCTTTTCTTCATCATTTTTGTTTTCTCCAGTCACAACACTTCTTTGAATTTCAAGTAACAATTCTAGTTCAGAGATCCTTTTAGATTGAGTTTCAACTTGACTTTGGAGATTTGATATGATTTTAGATTGTTCTTCAATAATGTTCTATTGTTCTTCCATAGCCATGGTGTTAGGATCAGTGATTTAAGTTTGATTAATTATAGAGTATCGCAGCAGAAATTCAAACAACGAATTAAACAATTCACAAGAACGCAATTGATATTCAATGTAACAGCAAATGGTTATAGAAAAAGAGTATTCTGCAAAAGAGATATTTCATTCATATGCTTTCATGGTGGCTCAATGTCACACTTTACAATTAGGTCAACATTCCTTATATAGGATATGTGATGTCTGCTGATGTCACTTGATAGTGACATCTAACAAAACTATTCAAACTACTGAAACTATGCAAACTACTGAGAATGTTATCAACAACTGATTACATCTCAGAGAATGCTAAGTACAAGAAACATAAAACTGCTGAAACTAAACTACTGAAACTGAATTACAAGTACTGAAAGGAAACCATCACAACTACTGAAGTTGATAACTTCAGCTGTTGTGACAACTACTGAACACTTTGGTCTTCAGTCTTTGTTCTTCAGACTTTGTTCTTCAAACTTTTACTTTCAGACTTTGTCTTCAGCTCATAGCTTCAGACTTTGTCTTAAGTACTTTACTTTCAGACTTTGTCTTCAGTAGTAGTCTTTAGTTCTTGTCTTCAGACTTTGTCTTCAGTACTTTGTGATCAGCTAATTTCTTCAACTGTTGTGATCTTCTTGAGCAGTTGTAATGTCTGTGGGACTTAGAGGTTTTTCTGATAAGCCTCATTGGTTCTTTTGGTCCAACAAACTCCCCCTGAACCAATACAGCCAAAACCTCTAAACTTATTGATGATCCCACTAATTCATGGCAGAAACACCCTCTTGATCAGCTTCAGAGGTAATCAGTTAAGCACAGGCCGGGAAAAGGTTTCTAATCTTTTGATTGGCTAAGTATGGAAGGGAACTCCGTTTGGGGAAACTGACACAGAGTCTTATCCTAACCATGAAACCTAATTCCCATGAATGAGTCTATTAGACTCACTAGCATAGGCCTCAAGGAGAACAACTTCTTCCTCCTTGGTGAGTTCTTCTGCTTCTCCCTCAAAGAAGAACTCTGGGCCATAATACTACGACAGGTATCTAACTGTCTTTCCATTTTTCAACTACACAGTTGTTATCTCTCTATAAGCAAATTCATCAGGGTGAGAGCCTTCAAGCAACCTTGGAGTTCACTCTTCTGAAGATCATCAAGTCTTTTGTATAACAACCCCTTCATGATCATTTTGTTCTTAAGAATAGATTGAGGGGTTGTCTTGGATTTGTGAGCTCTCTTGAATTCTTCAATGAGACTACCATGGCCAATGTAATTGCAGCATTCAAGGTCTTCTTCACTTGGCCATGATATCTACTTGGTATATTCTTCTTATGAATTCTAGAACTTACCCTGGGGTCTGGCCAGATCCGCACTCTTTCCTTTTGATGTTGAAAGGTATGTCAAGAGTGTACAGCCCCAGAGCCTGTTTCTTCATTTCTTGAATGGATGAGGACTGAGGGAAATTCTTATCAACCATCTTGAGAAACTTCTCATCATGCTGTTTTTGCTGTTCTGCTTCTTCAATCTTTACCTTCACCATCTGCATTTGCAAGTCAGGAGTAATCACTTGTTGACTTCTGTGCTCAAGTGATTTGAGTTTGAGAACAGCAGAGATTGGCAGATTATCATCATCATCATCCTCTTCTTCATCTTCTTCTACCCTCAACACCCTTCTCCTCCTTCTAGGTGCATCACTAGGTAAGGTTTGAGGTGGTTTTTGGAGTAAAGGGATTGGTTTTGTGGGTTGAGTTGTGGGTGGCTTTGGTTTAGGGACAGATTTGGGAGATGTTAGAGATAAGGGTTGTGTTTGAGTGGCAGTGTGAGAAGACTGACTTAGCATTTTGGTGGTGAGTTTGGCTTTGGAGAGCTTTGCCATTTCAGTTCTCTTCCCTGCACCTGTTTCATCCAGTGCTTCGATGATCAACCCTTTATTATAGCCTCCAGCAGAGCAGATTTTCTTGGTTATCTCCAAGATACTATCTCTGGACCAGGCCTTTATCTCTATCAATGATCTTCCAAGGTATTTGGCAATGAATCTTATCATTATCTCCAATCTTTCCCTTTCCAACACACTATAACCGGCCTATCTAGCTTGAATCTCTTCTATTTCCAGCCTTCTGATCTCAGTGTCTGGTGTAGTTGTGTCATGACCTTGTCGAAAGAGCTGATCTATAATTTTATCCATGGATCTGCTGTGAGCTTCATCAACATCATTGACAAGATCTTCTAAGGATTTATCTTCATCAGCTTTGGACTCAACACTTTTCTTTCTTTTATATGTGATCAGCTGTTCTGAGATCAGTTCTTTCTCCACCTCATTCTCTTTTGCAGGTTCTTTGTCATCATAAACTCTTTTTCTTTACTTTTCTTTCACTTCCTTAGACTTGGAAGTGTCCCCCTTTTTGGTTGCATTGGAATCAGGGGTTTGAAAGGCAGAAACATGATTTGTGAACAGCATCATCAATGAGGGCTTGTAGATTTGAGGATATCCTCTCATCAATGGCTTTATGCACTATGTCAGTGATGATGGGAGTGATGAGAGGTAAGGAGTTTTGAAAGATAGCAACCATCTGCTCAGAGGGCTTCTGTCCCTGAGAGGTGGTGCCAAAAGTAGTGGCTGGTGGCTCAGTTATGTGTATTGGCTTAGTGTTTGGGGAACCTTCATTTGAAGGTGCCATCTGTGGGGTTGATGAGGTAGATGGACTTTGATCTTGAGACATTTTGGCTAACAACTCTTTGAGTCTGCTCACCTCAGTCTCAAGGATGGTATTATGGGCTAATACATCATAGAAAAAGCCTAGGTCATCATCAGTTTGTGCTGAATCTCCTGACCTCCTGATGGAATCAGGATGTACATGCTCTGAATGTAGATCAATAAAAACATGTGCCCCTTGTTCTTGGTACTGGGGACTTCCTGCCTCAGGACTGTGTCCTTCATTGGCAGTTGCCTCTGCTAAGGTCTTATGGATGTTACCAACTTCATCTTGATCATTTGCTGAATCAGTAGAAGTGGCAGCCTTACCAAATGTTCTAGTCTCCATTTCTACACTTGGAGAGTGAACATTGTAACCCTGTGCTGTGGGTTATGAGAAGCATTTTGGTCCTCCCCCTCAATAGTTGAGGTATTCCGAGTGATAATTAGTTTCTGGGGAGGGGGTGAGGAATGCAACTGACTCAGCACTTTAGCAACGATCAGTGTTGGGGTTTGTGGGGCGTTTGCATGTGGAGATTGGTCTGATGCAGAATGCACCTGGGGAGAGAGGTGCTCTTCAATGGTAACCCTCTTAATTAAGAGAGGCCCCAGAAATGTGGGATCCCCAATTATGGTTGCAACAGGATCCTGTTCAGAGGATACCTGTGCGGCTTTAGTAGGTTGAGTCTTGGACATAACAGGGGGGTTATAACCAGTATGTATATCCTGTGTTTGTGGTATAGGGGCATCCTCAGGGAACTCATCTCCCTGAGTAGCCTTTTTGGGATTTTTGGATTTGGGTTTGGTGGGGACTTTGGATCTTGAAGTGGAGGCTGTGGGTTCCCTCTGCTTGGGTTTTAGCATCCCGCAGCCCCTTTAAGATTAGCGTCTGAGTTATGTCGGGAGTATACCTCAGCTAAAACAGCTGGAGCAGGGACTCCAAGATCAACAAGTCCATCAGATTGTAATTGATTCAAAATTATGGCCATCAGAAACCTAGGATAATGTATCCATCTATTTGCCACAGGTTTCTGAGCCAGATCCTTTAGTTCCATGAACACTATCTCAGAAAAATTTAGATATTGGCGTTCAAGGATAGAGAACAATACCTGTTGCCATTGGGAAGACATCTCATCCCAAGAAGATGTCTTTGATGCAAGGCAGACATTCACCATATGAAAGATAAGACGTTCAGCATGATGGAAGTGCTTTCTAAGTATGGTTGTAGCACTTAGGTCGCCTTCATACCCGTTATGGATAAAACATATATCAGTGGTGCCTTTCGGGTATTCTTTAGGATGGGTGCCATCATGCAAATTTAGAGTTTTGTGAATGATGTCTGGGTGATGAGCACCTGGTTTTGGTTCACCAACGACTGGAGAGTGATTTGTCTATCATTCTCACCAGTTATTACAGAGACGTTGGTCCAGAACTAGGATAAGGAGTTAGGATATATGGTAGGATTCAGAAGGCACGTTGTTCTGTATGGGGAATCCACCATAAGATCGATGGCAGTGTCAAACTTGTTCCAGAAGGCCGATTTCGAAAGGTAGGCAACACAGTTGTGTGGGGTTTGAGTTTCATGGTCGCTATTGTTGAGAGAGAAAGGTTTGAAAATGGCTAATGAACGTTTCTCTGTAAGTGCAAGTATTTATAGGTTAAGAAAAGGCTTAAAAGAAAACGACCAAAAGTGTTGGTGTTGGCATCAGTTGTTATGAAAACAACTGAAGACGTGGTTTTAACTATCAGACGTTTGAAAACAACTGAAGGCTTGGTTTTAGTCATCAGTAGTTGTGAAACTACTGAAAACTTTGGTTTTGTCTTCAGCTGTTGTAAACATTGAGGACTTGGTATTAGTCATCAGTAGTTTCACAACTACTGAAGACATGGTTTTGTCATCAGCTGTTAGAGTGAAACAACAGTTTGTGGAAACGACTGAAGTGAAAATTCTCATCAATAGTTTTCGTCAATTCTTAGCTTTTCAGCTATTTCATACTGTCTTCAACACTTACTCATCAGACATTTTAGCTGATTTCAGTTGTTTCATAGGACATCAGTACTTATCTGTTTTTACTCACATCAGGAGTTATAACTACATCAGTAGTTGTAACTGCATCAGTTTCGTTTAACAGAATTAGTACATATTTGTGACATGTTTACTAATGATCATCAGTACTTGTTTACTGAGATCATCAGTAGTTATCACTTATTCTAGCTACAGCATACCAAGCCTTAACCCAAGGTTTTGGAAAGTTGAACTATCCAAAGGATTAGTAAATATATCTGCAAGCACATCAGCACTTGGCACAAACTTTGGATCAATCAGAACTTTTTCGAAACCATCCCGAATAAAATGGTGTCTCATCTCTATATATTTGGTCCTAGAATGCTGGACTGGATTCTTGACAATACACAGAGCTGAAGCACAATCCATTAATAATGGAGTCTTAGTCTCTGTAATGCCATAATCCAGTAATTGGTTCTGAAGCCAGAGTACCTGAGATGTACAACTTGCAGTAGCAATGTACTCTGCTTTAGCAGTGGATGTAGCAACAGATGTTTGTTTCTTACTCTGCCAAGAAATCAAACAGTTGCCTAGGAATTGACATCCACCAGAAGTTGACTTTCTCGTTAACTTACACGCTGCATTGTCACTATAGGAAAAAGCAACGAAATTGCAAGAGTGTCCAGTGGAATACCAAAGACCTAGAGATTGTGCACCTTGCAGATATCTAAAGATCCTCTTGACTGCAATCAAATGAGACTCTTTAGGAGCAGCCTGAAATCTAGCACAAACACAAGTTGCAAACATAATATCTGGTCTAGAAGCTGTTAAATACATCAAGGACCCAATCATACATCTGTAAAGTGTTTCATCAAAAACTTTACCTTTCTGATCTGCATCCAGTTGTGTGGTGTTGCACATGGGAGTAGAACATGGCTTAGAGTTTTGTAAATCAAACTTATTCAAAATATTTTTTGTATATTTTGACTGATGAATGAAGGTTCCATCAGCCTTTTGTTTGATTTGCAAGCCTAGAAAGAACAGTAGTTCTCCCATTGCACTCATTTCAAACTTTTGTTTCATTAAACTTGTAAAATCATCGCACAACTGGGGATCAGAGGATGCAAAAAATATCATCAACATAAATTTGAACAAGTAGCTTATGCTGATCCACTTTCTTTATAAACAAAGTTTTATCTATGGAGCCTCTAGTGAAATTATTTTTAAGAAGAAAATTTGAAAGTGTTTCATACCAGGCTCTAGGAGCTTGCTTCAACCCATAAAGAGCCTTATCAAGTTATACACCCAATCAGGATGTTTATTGTCCTCAAAACCTAGTGGTTGACACACATAAACCTCTTCTTTTATTTTACATATAAAAATGCACTTTTGACATCCATTTGAAAAACTTTAAGATTGTGGAATGCAGCATAGGCTAAGAACAATCTAATTGCCTCTAGTCTGGCTACAGGGGCAAAGGTTTCATCATATTCAATACCTTCTTCTTGTGAAAACCCTTGTACAACCAGTCTAGCCTTGTTCTTGACAATAAACCATTTTCATCAGTTTTATTCCTAAACACCCATTTAGTGCCTATTGCACACTTACCTGGGGGTAGAGGAACCAGTTCCCACACTTGCTGCTTTTTGAACTGAAGTGGCTCAAGCTGTATGGCTTCAACCCATCCATTGTCTCTTAAAGCAACATGATAGTTTTTTGGCTCTAGCTTACTGATAAAGAGAGCATAGAAGCAGAAGTTGGACAATTGACTTCTAGTTGAGACACCAGCATTGATATCACCAATGATTTGAGACATGGGGTGATTCTTCAGCTCTTGATACACTATAAGATCAGTGCAAGTGTTTGTAGCAGTTTCAGCAGCAGCAGATGTTGATCTAGACTCTGGAAACCAAGTATGAGATGGCAAATCAAATGATGTAGTGGAGTCAGAAATCTCATCAACATTTGTTGTGGATGGAGCTGCTGAAGCTACAGGAACATCAACTTAGTGGACTCAGGCAGTTGGTCACTAAACTTGAAAAGGTGAGTACTGATATCATCATCATCTTCAGTACCACGAGGTGGAAGACTTGATGCAGAAGATGATTTATCCACAACACCTGCAACAGCTGGAGGTTGATAAGGAACATATTGCAGTATGTCCAGATCAAACAACTCCATAGGATTTTGTGGAATTTTATCCTTAGGAGATTCATTGAATTTCACATGCAAGGTCTCTTCAACTAACTTTGTTCTGCAGTTGAAGACTCTGTAAGCCTTGCATGTGGATGAATAACCACAAAATACCCTGCATCCACCTTAGGATCAAATTTGTCGAGTTGATCCTTTGTGTTGAGAATGAAACAAGGACACCTAAACGCTTTGAAGAATGAAATTAAAGGAGCCAAATGATGTAGAATTTCATATGGAGTCTTCATCAACCTCTGATTTACTAATACTCTATTCTGCACATAGCAAGCTGTGTTAACAGCTTCAGCCCAAAAGGTCAATGGCAAACTAGAGTCATCCAACATAGACCTTGCAGCTTCAATTAGGGTCTTGTTCTTTCTCTCCACTACTCCATTTTGTTCTGGAGTCCTTGGGATGCAAAACTGGCTCTTGATTCCTTTTAATAGATAAAAATCATCAAGTGTATGGTTTCTGAATTCAGTTCCATTATCACTCCTTGTACACTTGATTGATAGGGAATACTGCTTCTCAACATACAACACAAAGTTTATAATCGTCTGATCAACCTGATCCTTTGAATGCAAGAAGAAGGTCCATACAAATCTGGAGTAATCATCCACAATACCAGACAGTATTTCTTCTTTGCCATGCTCATCACTCTCACAGGACCAAATAGATCCATGTGTAGTAACTGCAAGCAGGCAGTGGACTTAGGTTCTTCAATAGGAGGGAATGAGACTTTGTGCTGTTTTCCTTTCAAACAAGCAGTGCAGTTTCATCACAGTGGAACTCCTTTATTGGTAGACCTGTCATTAACCATTGTGGATCAGCTGATTCATGTTTTTGAGATTAACATGACCCAGCCTTCTATGCCACAGTTTAGATTCCTGAGAAGAGGCTTTGGAGAACAGGCAAGGATGACCCTTCAAATCAATCTTCTTTGACAAATCCAAGGCATACACTCTTCCAATCCTGTTGGCCTTCAGGAGAGTATGTTCATCCAATACCTTGTAAATCAGCCTCAAAACTTGGGAAGACAGAATCCTCCAGTTCTGGCTTATGAAAAGCACAACGTGCCCTTTATCACAGATCTGACTGACACTCAGCAGATTATACTTGAGATTCTCCACATGATTAACATCATCAAACCTGATTTGTCGATTACACACATATCCTTTCCCGATGATGTAACCCTTGGCATCATTACCAAATGAAACAAATCCCTTCTTTCCTTGACAGTAGTCATTAAGAAGAGAACTGCTCCCAGTCATATGCATAGATCCTCCACTGTCTACATACCAGATGCTGTTTTGGCATGCTGAAGAACCCTGCATTCATCATAAAGAACTAGTTAGGTTTTGAGACCCAAACCTTTTTGGTTTTGGGTCTGTTTTCATCAACAGATTTAACCATAACTTGTTTCTTATGATTAACAGCTGATGAAGAAGGAGATGGTGCTGAAATGGATTCCTTGGATTTGGGCTTGGAATGCCTTTTCAGTGGTTTGATCACAGGTGCATCTAGTTGGTTAACTCTCCCCAACAAATGCTGAACCATCATAACAAATTGTGTCTGATTTGTAGCTAAAGCTTTCAGCTCTTGTGACATATCAGTACTTATGTTTGATGAGTTCCTGTGACCCACCATTTCCTACTTAAATTTCATAGACTTAGTCTCATGTTTATCATGAGGAGCACTATGAGCTGTTTTATGATAAACCCTGTCCTTCTTTTTGGATTTGGTTGAAGGCTTAGGTTTATCACAAAGGGATGACTGTGGTACAAACTTAGTCTCAAACTCATTTTTCATTTCATCCATCTGGATTTTAATGAGCTTATCTCTGTTGAGTTTGGAACCCTATCTGTAGCAACATTCATCGGAAAGATGAGTGAATTTACCACATATTTCACATGGCTTATTCTTCATCTTGGAGTGATCAACTACACATGTGGAAACTACTGAAGGTGTGCTCTTCAGTACTTTCCTCCTTTCAGTACTTTTGTTTAGTACTAAAGGATCTGTAACAACTGAAGACTTGTTCTTCAGTTGTTCTCTATCAGCAGTTGTTAATCCTTTTATTTCAGCTGATTTGAAATGCTTTTCAGATGTTGTGACTTGCCCTTCAGTACTTGAGGTACTTTGAGGGACAACATCTGAAGTACTCAGCTTCATGTGCTTATGAGTAGTTAACCCATCAGCCAATTGATTTGATGAGGTATCAACACTCATTTCATCTTGTGGTTTTGGGTGATCACTTAAGGATGATGAACATGATGATGTGGTTTGGAAATTACTTTCACCTTCAGATTTTACTATTGGTTTTGGAGTAAAATCTGTAGGTGGTTCAATGTGGTTGTAACCTATTCCAAACTTCATATTTGAAGCAGATTGCTTGCTAAGCAGCATTTCAAATCCCTTGCAGGATGATACCCAGCGGTCACACTCAACTTGGGTAACTGCTAGTTTTTCTTTGAGATCTCTATGGTTCTCAAGAATGACCTCTAGCTTAGCCTTTTCATCATTTAATTGGCATTTAAGCTTATAAATCTCATCATCTTTATCCTTAAGGACAGACTCATATTCTGCTTTTCTTTTGGAAAGGGTTTACTCAAGCTCTAGATTTTGATTTATTAAAGCTACATTTGCCTCTCTAATAGAGATAAATGCAGCTATGCAAGATTCAGAACATAGCTTGGCCTTAGCCTCAGAGGATACCTGGGTTACCTGTGATGAAGATGGATTGGAGCATGAACTATTAGTAGATTCCAGGGCCATGAGAGCTTGATTTCCAAAAGGATGTTCACCACCATGTTGACCATCACCAGCAAATAATTGCTCATTATCAGAGAGATCATCTGGTAAACTGCTCCAGTCAACAATACCAGGGTGAAGAAGCTGTGATGAGGTTGTGATTGAGATGATTGAGATGGTAGAGGCTCAGGTAGGGCTTGAGGTTTTGTGCATTAGGAACTTGAACCGGATTTGGGTGTGGCATGTAATAGCAGGGATATGGATATGACATTGGACCCTGAGGGACAAAATATGCAGGAGATATAGGTTGTGAATGATGACCAGAACTAGCAGGATGTTGCCCTCTCTTTTATGGACTATTGCTTGGAAAAGTCACAAAGGGTGCAGAGGAGTTAGATCCAGATGATCTACACTCTCTTGCAAATTGTCCAAGCCTGTGGCATTTGTGACACTTCAACTTACTCTTGTCAAAACCAACTTTGGTTTTGCTAGATATTCCTAGAAATTTCCTACTAGTTCTCTTGTAGAAATTTTGAGATCTGATATTAATCAAGGCCATTTGGCTCACAATATCCATCTCTTCTAAGTCATCATCAGCAATACCCTTTAAATCTTCCATAATGAAACACAAATTATCACTATTACAGCCTGACTGACTGTCAACACTAAGATGCGTGATCTGAACCGTTTGAGGAGAAATCTATATGCTCATCATAATTGCTTTCTGATGCAGCATATTCTGACTCATGACCAACCAAGGTAGTGTTCCCTGGTACAAAGTCATGAGTGAGCTTTACTGATGATGCCAGTTTCCTTTTCTGCTCTATCTCTCTTTCAAATGCAAGCAGTTTCCCATGGAGTTGGGTGAGAGATAGACTATCCAGATTTGCACTGGAGCGTAGGACAATGGTATATGTGTCCCATCTCTTAGGCAGTGATCTGAGGAATCTGTTGTTCATCGGATTATTAGTGTATTCATGTTTGACCATTTTCAGCTCAGAGATCAAACAGCAAAAACGCTCAAACTGTTGAGTCAGTGACTCACCCTTCCTATGAGAGAATGTCTCATATTGTTAGGCAAGGATTTCTCTGTTGTTTGCTAAACCTCATCTGTTCCACCAAATTGTTCTTTCAATGCATTCCAGAGGTCATGAGCAGTTTCATGATGCATAAGCCCAGAATAGATTTCATTCGCCAGTACCATGGCCAGAATTCCATGTGCTTTAGCATCAATCTCAAATAGTTTTCAATCCTCATCTAAGTGTCGTTCCTTCTTCTTCGGAACCATTTGGTTGGTCTCCGGATTGTTCACCATAGGCTTGTGTGGACCATGTACCACAGATGTCCAACAACTTGAACTGTTAACAGACAGGTGATGAAGCATTCTTCGTTGCCATATGTTATACTCAGTCCTAACCGGCATCAGAGGCTTGGTTGAGGAGCCGATATTGTGAGGGTTATTAGAAGGAGTATTCATTCTCAGATTCAACCATATTCAATTAAGTTTTAACTGATTTAGTGCAAAACACAACAAACTCAATATGAACCAAGAGAAAACTCAAAGCAGATAAACGAAAGCAGTAGAAATTCAATGATCTATAACCAATTCTTGCAAATATGCTAATTCAATCAAACTTAGATATCGAATAGCAGTTTCAATGAACAATTGTTAGATCGATCAATGATTAACCTTGCTCTGATACCATTTGATAGGATCAGTGATCTAAGTTTGATTAATTAGAGAGTATCGTAGCAGAAATTCAAACAACGAATTAAATAATTCACAAGAACACAATTGATATTCAATGTAACAGTAAATGGTTATAGAAAAAGAGTATTCTGCAAAAGAGATATTTCATTCATATGCTTTCGTGGTGGCTCAATGTCACACTTTATAATAAGGTCAACATTCCTTATATAGGATATGTGACATCTGCTGATGTCACTTGACAGTGACATCTAACAGAATCATTCAAAGTACTGAAACTATTAAAACTACTGAGAATGTTCTCAACAACTGATTACATCTTAGAGAATGCTAAGTACAAGAAACATAAAACTATTGAAACTAAACTATTGAAACTAAATTACAAGTACTGAAAGGAAACCATCATAACTACTAAAGTTGATAACTTCAGCTGTTGTGACAACTACTGATCACTTTGGTCTTCAGTCTTCGTTCTTCAAACTTTGTTCTTCAGACTTTTACTTTCAGACTTTGTCTTCAGTACTTTACTTTCAGACTTTGTCTTCAGTAGTAGTCTTCAGTTCTTGTCTTCAGACTTTGTCTTCAATACTTTGAGATTAGCTGATGTCTTCAGCTGTTGTGATCTTCTTCAGCACTTGTAATGTCTATGGGACTTAGAGGTTTTTATGATCAGGCTCATTGGTTCTTTTGGTCCAACATATGGTTTGAATGGCAAGATTATCAACATGGCCACTCACTTCTTCTCTAGAATGGTTCAAGGCAGCTTTCAAGTAGTCAATTTCTTTCTCTTTGTCTTTCTTTTCAGCTTCATACTTTTCTTTTAGTTGTTTTAATTGTTGTTCCTTTTCATCAAGCTCTAGGATCCTGTCATCAATGATTCTAGCTCTCCTATTTAGTATTCTTTCCATCCTTTCCACCTTTTATAGGAGCTCAGATATCAACTTATCCTTTTCATCAGGCCTGTTTGTATTAGATTCAGCAAAGCTCTCTGAGGGAGCAGTCTCAGAAGTTGCTCTCTTTACATGCATTTATGCATGTGGATCCTCCTGATCTGAAGATGATTTGCATGCTTTAGAAGTGCTAGTTGACTCTCCAATTTCAGTTGGGTTATCATGGGTGGGCAATGGTTGGTGTGGTGAAGTTGGTGAGTGATGAAGTGGTGATATTGGTGATTGATGAGGTGGAGATATTGGAGAGTGATGATGTTGTGATATTGGTGATGGTTGTGGGGTTGTTTGTGGTGATGGTTGTGGTGTTGGTTGTGGTGTTGGTTGTGGTGTTGGTTGTGTTGTTGGTTGTGGTGATAGTTGTGGTGTTGGTTGTGCAGCTTGCTAATCAGCAGCCTGTTCTTGTCCTTGATTTATATGTTGAATCACCCAGGGAAGAAGAGGTTAGTGAGCTCCACTGTAAATGTTTCAGGGGTCCATTTTCTTGTAAGTCCCCGTTCCCGGGAACCTCACAGTTGCTCATTCATAGCATTAAATATATTAAAACATGATTAATTTACAAGCTTAAGTAGCGGAATTATTTTAACAAATGCCATTCATTTCATTAAAACATTGTTCTTGAGTAATACACTATTGTTTAATCGAATACAAAAGGATTGTTTTATTGCATTCCAAAACAACATTATCATAAGCATGAATGAATGTCAGTCTTTCCCTGCCGAGTAGCTTCACCATCATGCCATCCTTAGCAATATTTACCTGCCAATTGAAAATGTATAAAAGTCAGCGTTGCTGAGTGAGTTCTAGTTTTAAAAGTAATAAAATACTTTGTGTAGGTATACATATGAAAATACTCTTTTTATGAAAACTTCATCTCTTTATACGTGAGCACGCATTAACTATACAATGAGATAATGCTTCATCTCCTTACTTTATGTCTTGTTTACTTTGTACTATTTTATCTTTATGTTTCACTGTCTATGTGGACCAATGAGCAATACCCTAAATTATGTGCATAGGGAGAATGATGTTGGGCCCTCTGTTCCCACAAGGGGCTATAAATAGTGTATAGAAGACTGGCCCAGACACCTAGGGTACGCTGCAAAGGTCTGGCAATCTCAATTGACTTGCCACGTGTGCATCATAGGGTAGCTAACCCGCATCACATTTGAGCTAACGAACTCATGGTCGTGCACCTCCTATAAGCTTGCAAGACTTGTTAACATTTTAAATGAGGTTCTACTTCTCTTCTTCATTGTTCATTCACTTTATTATTAGTAATATTTTATGTTACGATAATAAACACACCACATAAAGTCACATACTAATAGTAATAACAATAATATTAATAATAGAGAACAATCATAAGGCAATCATAATAATGCATGAAACCCAACATTAATAGCCCTTGTCAAACCTCGGTCAAAACCCTAAAAGCACAGACTCCTAAAAATTCTGTAATAAATTCTAAGTGTTTAGGCATTTTGACACTATTTGGGCGCATGAGCCCTGTTTGGACGCTTCATCACTATGCAGGCACATCTGCCAACACTTAACTGCTTTAACACTTAGGCGCATGAACCATTCAAACGCAAACCAAATGTTACCGGCATGCTCTTCTTCGCTCTTCGAGTAGATCAGGAGAACAAAATCACTAATCTATCCAACATCGACCGGCACACTTGATTCATCAAATCCATAAAGGCAGCTAGCGCGTTAGTTAGACCAAAAGACATAATGAGGAACTCATAGTGTCCATAATGCGTACGAGAAGCTGTCTTAGGAATGTCTTGTTCCCTCACCTTCAATTGATGGTAGCCAGATCGTAGATCTTTTCTCGAGAACAAACTGGCACCTTGGAGCTGGTCAAACAAGTCATCAATCCTTGGTAACGGGTACCGATTCTTCACTGTCAACTTGTTTAGCTCTCGATAGTCGATGTACATTTGCATATTTCCGTCTTTTTTCTTTACAAACAATACCGGAGCCCTCCACGGAGAGATACTCGGTCGAATGAATCCCTTATCCTTTAACTCCTACAATTGGCTCATGAGTTCCTTCATCACAATCGGAGCTAACTGATATGGTTCTTTGGCAATGGGTTGAGCACTGGGTATCAAATCAATTTGGAACTCAATCTCGCGATCCGGTGGCATGCCGGTAAGTCTTCCGGGAATACGTCTGGAAAGTCGCACACCACTGGTACCTTAGATAATTGTGGTACCGATGAATCCATATCTTTTACTTAGACCAAGTAGGCACTACATCCACGTTTCATGCATTTCCCTGCCACCACCATCGAAATCACCTTCGGGATCGTAGTAACGCAATCTCCATAAATCGTAACCAAACTCCCATCGGACGCTACTAATCGGATCATCTTCTTGCGACATACGATGTTTGCTTCATAGGTTGCAAACCAGTCCATCCCTACTACTACATCGAATCCACTTAGGGGCATCACATGTAACCTAGCAGCAAACCTATGACCTTCTAATTCAATAGCACAGTCCTCTATCACATGAGTAATTCTCGTGGACTTGCCAATAGCGGTTTCTACATCGAATGGTTCACTGACATTTCTAGTACTAATAGGCATCTTAGCACATAAAGTAGTGGAAATAAAACTCCTACTAGCACCGGAATCAAACAATACAGAGGCACAAGTGTGGTTTACTAGAAACATACCTGACACGACATCAGGATCAGCTCTGGCTTCTTCCTGGGTCATGGTCTAAGCTCTAGCACTTGCCCTCTACCCTCCTTCCTTCGGCTTCTTCTTCGCCAGAGCTCTCCACCCTCGGCTTCTTACAGTCTTTGGTCGCGTGGCCCTCCCCGCCACAGTTATAGCAGTTCAGTACCCTACAGTCTCTAGCGATGTCGCAGGCTTGCCACATCTGAAGCATACATTCATTCCCATCCTACACTCACTAGTACACTCCCTTTCACATCTGCCACACTTTTTTGCCTCTGATCTTGACGACACCCCATGGTCATCCACCTTCCTCTTCTTATTGTTTGGAGTGAAACCACCATATCCAAACCTCTTCCATTCCAGTTCTCACCATCCCCACTCATCTTCTTCACCTCCACCATAGCCTCCTCTCGCTCATCATACAATCTTCGCACCAAATCCACCACCGATTGAAAGGTACCTGGCTCAGCAACAATCAGGTGCCTGCCAATATCAGCCGACAATCCCTGGATGTACCTCTTAATCTTCCTTAACACCAGCGTCACCAGATCTGGCACCAACCTCGCCATCTCGTTAAATTTAGTGGTGTTTAGCTGGTGGGTCATGGTTCCCGCTTGAAGTTGCAAGAACTCTCTCTCGATTTTATCGAGCTCCCTGTGAGGACAGAATTCCTGGACCACCAACCTCTTCAGTTCACTCCACCTCATCCTTCTGATTGCCCTAGTACCCTCAGCTTGGACAATATTGTCCCACCAACATAGTGCTGAATCAACGAAAGAGTGAGCCGCAAACTTCACCTTTTGGTCCTCGCTGCACTCACTGATCTCCAAGACTGCCTCCATCTCTCTCACCCAACAGTGAGCGGCAGCAGCATTGCCATTCCCATCAAAAATCGAGGGCTTACACGTTTGGAACGCCCCATAACTGCACCCTACGGTCGCTACCCCCACCACATCATCCGCCTCCTCATTGGACAACACAGTCTCAGGCTCTGGTTGTTCCTCCACCCTTCTGCCTCCCTTGCCCGTTGATCCCTTTTTATTCCCCTTCTCCTTCCTTTTCTCGCGTCTCACAACCCTGATGACTTCAGTTACCACAGACAGTAAGACTGTCTGCATGACCTGGTGTACTTCATCATCAATCGCCTCCCTAGCTGAGGCATTCAAGCTGGCATTCTCGTTCTCTTCGATCCGGCCATGAACCTCAGAGTTCTCTTGGGTTGTCTCAGGAGCCTTAGCTCTACTCCTAGTCACACGTGGACGGCCTCTGCCTCTAGGAGTCTTGGAAGATTTCCGTCCAGCCATCCTCTAACACGGTATAAGATTCAAACACTAATGTGGTCATTCAAGGTAATGACTCAGTTTATGTCAAGTATAGTAAGTCCCTAATTAAAGTGGCTAGTTGTGATTAGCCACTTAATTTCCTCTTCATACCCTAAGCACTTCCTATCGTGACTTAATTAGTATCTAAATCTACTAAAGGCACATAAATCACATAGCATGCCCACATAATACCGGTTAACATTTAGAAAAGACATACCTGACGGCACGTAGCTACTCGGGCTGACATCCCTGCAATTGTCCCATTTTCAGTTTAGGTTTTAAAAATTTATTTAACCCAATTTTCTTAAACTTTGGCTCTGATACCAACTTGTAAGGCCCCGTTCCCGAAGACCTCACAGTTGGTCATTCACAACATTAAATACATTAAACATTATTAATTTACAAGCTTAAGCAGCGAAATTATTTTAACAAAAGCCATTCATTTCATTAAAACACTGTTGTTCAGCAATACACTATTGTTTAATCGATTACAAATGGATTGTTTTATTGCATTCCAAAACAACATCAATCATAAGCATGAATGGATGTCAGTCTTTCCCTACCGCGTAGCTTCACCCTCGTGCCATCCTCAGTAACATTTACCTGCCAACTGAAAATGTATAAAAGTCAGCGTTGCTAAGTGAGTTCTAGTTTTAAAAGTCATAAAATACTTTCTATATATATACATATGAAAATACTATTTTTAAGAAAACTTCATCTCTTTATACATGAGCACACATTAACTATACAATCAGATAATGCTTCATGTCTTTACTCTATGTCTTGTTTACTCTGTACTCTTTTATCTTTATGTTTCATTGTCTATGTGGACCAATGAGCAATACCCTAAACTATGTGTGCGGGGAAAATGGTGTTGGGCCCTCTGTTCCCACAAGGGGCTCTAAGTAATGTATACAAGGCTGGCCCAGACACCTAGGGTACGCTGCAAAGTTCCGCCAATCTCAATTGACTGGCCCCGTGTGCATCATAGGATAGCTAACCCGCATCACAGTTGAGCTAATGATCTCATGGTCGTGCACCTCCTACAAGCTTGCAAGACTTGTTAACATTTTATATTAGGTTCCACTTCTCTTCTTCATTATTGTTTCACTTTATTATTAGTAATACTTTACGTTACGATAATAAACACACCATGTAAAGTCACATACTAATAGTAATAATAATAATATTAATAATAGAGAAATCATAAGGCAATCATAATAATGCATGAAACCTACCATTAATAAGCCCTAGTGAAACCTTGGTCAAAACCTTAAAACACAGACTCCTAAAAATTCTGTAATAAATTCTAAGTGTTTAGGAGTTTTGACACTATTTGGGCGCATGAGCCCTGTTTGGGCGCTTCATCACTATGCAGGCGCATTAGCCAACACTTAACTGCTTTAGCACACAGGTGCATGAACCATTCAAACGCATGGACACTATTCGGGCGTATGGTCCATTCGGACGTGTGGACACTTAGACGCATAGGCTAATCGGGTGGTTGGGCATACTTAGGCGCATGGGCTATTCGGGCGGTTGGGCACTATTGGGGCGCATGGCCCTACACTTAGTCATCCGATTACAGATTCTAGGCGCATGGACCACTGTTTAGGTGCATGAACTACGCTTAACATTTTCTAAGGCATTTCCAGGCGCATGGGCCTTATTTAGGTGCATGAACCTTCTGTTCAACATGTTCTAGGATATTTCTAAATCCAAACATCAAGCTAATTGTTCTAAGCTTACCAAGGCTATTCTAAGCATGAACAACTTAATAACACCTAAGGAACATCATCAAATATGTATAATACATATGGGTATACATACATAAACATTGTAAAATCGTTTTAATACATTTTCAGCCCCAAGAAGAGTTTAAAACAAGTAAAGCCGGGGTCTAGAAACTCACCTAGTGCAACTTTGGTGTATCTTCCTTCTAACCCGTATGCTAATGAGTTCAAACACCTACAAACCCACAAAACACAGGCACACGAATCATACACAAGCACATAAGCATATACCCGAGACAAAACCCATCATAACGCTTAAAAACTCCAAATTCTTACCTTGAATTCAGCCTCATCTTTTCTTCTTCTTCTTCTTAAAAAACCGAGAGTGTTTCTACTCTCTTCCTTTCTCTCTCTAAAATGACTGAAGATATGGGTGTACATAAGCTGATGGGCGGCCATGCCACCTTTATCACCAACCTTCCAAATATTTTTTCCTTTTGGACACTTTTAGTCCCTCCACTTGGGCTTTATTGTTTTTCTTTCTTTTATTCTTCAGTTCTTGTCTTTATTTTAAAGGAATAACCAGGTGTTGCACTTCTTAATGTACTTGTATGATTTTGCATCATAATGAGGAATATCAAGTACTGGTCCCTCAGTAGCAATATCTGGAAATGCTTCATTTATCATGCACTGGATGAATCTTGGATACATCAAGAACTTGTATCTTCTTCCCTCTAGTATATTTGAAGTCAGGCCATTAAAAACATTGGCAGACATATTGAATGGTCTTTCTGTACAGAGAGCACTGATTGCTAAGGAAGTAGTGATTGAAATATCATTCCATCTTGTTTTTCTCTTGGATAAGCAGTGTTGAAACATGTAGATTAGAAATCTCCAAGGCAGATCAACCAATCCTTTAACAATATGTTTAGCTTCTAATCGTCCTTCATAACCAATCTTAGCAAAGAATGTGGTTATTACATCACCATCCAGCTCTAGAAGTGCACTTCCATCATCACCAAAATGCAAGCATCTTCTAACAGTGTCTTTAGTGATGCTCAGAGCGTGATCATTGTCAATTCTTGCAACAATAGTTCTAACACCATTTGCATCAATTACCTTAGCTGAATTCCAAAAAGACCTAATGAGGTTCTCATAGATAGTTGGTCTAACAGTGATAGCATAAGCTACCCTTGTAGTAGAGATGAATCTGATGATATCTCTAATTCCCACAGCTTCGGGCACATGAGGGTTTAAATAACCGCTGACATTATGGAGCTTGCTCCATGAAAGATTTGCCATATAATCTGCATAAAAGACATGTGTGTCAGTTTTAATGAGAACTCATGAGTATCGTTTATCAGTTTGACATTAAGTGAACAAAGATGAACTTTTGACATTACTGTATCATTGTTGTTACATCAAATGGTGAATTTGTTGTTCAACAATCATAGTTTCTATGTTTGAACCATTTATTAGATGTTATTTCATTGATTTGTTACACATTTTCATTGTTCATCATGCTCTGTTTTTACACTAAACATGACTATGAAGGTTTTCATGATGAGTAAAATTTCTATTGGTTTGCATGTTCATTGAAGTCGAAAGGTGTATTATATTACATTAATAAATTGAATTTTTTGTGTCCTTGGTAATCATTTGGTTCATTGTTTGATTTAGGTTTAACAGTCCGAAAGTTGAGTCTTGATGAAATTTTTGGAAATTTCACCTTGTTTTCAATGCAACTGTAGTTTCAGAATCGATAACAAGAACAGGTTGAGTAGAATCACACAAGAATCTTTGGTTGCTTATAATGAAGATGATCGAAGTGGGTGTACTGTGTATTTGTGCTCGTCTCACTATGAAGTCCCTCAAATTTGAAAAGTATTAAATGACCCATTTAAATTCATTTAAATAGTCAAATAATGCATTCTAAAAGATTTTACAAGTTTAAGAGCAAATGAGGTCACCACTATTGCAAATGCGGAAGTGTAAATTTTTTGACTTTTGTTCATCCGCATTTGTTAACTATAGCAAATGCGGATGAAAAAAATTTGGACTTTAACTACCTGCATTTGTTCACTGTTGTAAATGCGTAAGTTTTGTTACTTCTGTTTTCTTCTATGTGCATTTGTTCACTGTTGTAAATGCAGAAGAACTAAGTTCATCAGCATTTATTCACTATAACAAATGCAGTTGAACAAACATATTCAGCATTGCACAGTGTAGCAAATGCGGTTGAATAATACTTGTCAGCATTTGCTCGCTAGCAAATGCGATAGAATAAAATCCACATTTACTTGATCATCACTCATTCACAAGAGATTGATCACTTATTATTTCGGCTTGATCATACATGAGCATTGAAGATGTGTATCCACAAATGCGGATAGGTAAAACAAATGCAGAAGTATAAATTTCATCGGTACTAGACAAATGCGGTTGAACACTTAAAAGTTTATCTTTTCGGCATTGACAAATGCGGTAGAACAATTTTTGCTCTGCATATGTTTATAAAATTCAAAATTTCATGTATACTTGTAACACAGTAAAGCGGTAGAGTAAAATCATTGTCCGCATTAGTTTCACTTGAAAATATAAAGCTACCCGCATTGGTTATAAGCATGGGTTACCTTCACCCGCATTGACCAATGCACTTACCTGCATTAACTTTTGAACTTAATCATAAGTTAATATGACTAAATTGATTTTTCATCTTATGAAGACTTGTCGTTGATTGATTTTTCTTATGAAGTTGACTGTTAAAATTGTCAATTCTTGCTTGGATTGACTGTATGTCACAAGTGATACAAGTTTCCTAATTTTGACTAATCTTGGACTTTTCATGCTTCCAAGAATTTACATAAGCTGAGATACAATGGTATAACTTTTTGCAACAACACCAAAATTCTTTTTGTTTTTTTGAAAGTAAGTTAAGCTAGTAAACAAAATATGGACTTACTCTAAAATTTTGAATTACTCCCCCTAAAGTTTATATCCTCATTTCGATAGAAACTTTAAAGATTTAAAAACTTTTTAAATTTTATTATGATTATTAATAATGAAGAGAATTATATCTTTTGTTGGGATCATATCAGTCTTACATTACACATGTGCATCCTTTATGATTAAATGGACATGTTTGTGAACTTGATGATTGAAGGTATGTTTGTCCTCTTAAACTCATACCAGGTTGATATTTTGATGCAAATGATTTTTATCATGTTTGTGGTTGATTTAGTTATTCAATGTGTACCTCACACACATAAGCATGGAATGATCAACCATCCTTATACAATGCATAGTAGAACTTTTTCACAACTTTTCTTACCAGGTTACTTAACTTATGAGAACTCATTTTCACTGATCCTCATTGGGATTCTTTTACTTTGATCCTTTTCATGATGATCCTCATTGGGATTCTTTTCATTTCACTTTGGAAGGTGATCCATGATGGGATTCTTTTGTTCATTCATTTGGAATGTATTGCTTTTGTAGATTCATCCAATTTGGATGTGTTCCTCATTGGAATCTTTTGGATTAGGACATCTGCACTATGTGCATGTTTCATCAGGTCTTTGCTCAGAAAAAAAGATGAAACTGATGTAGGTAAAAGAGATTCATAAAGTATCATTACCTAGTGTGTTTAGGTTACTACACACACATGCACTTAGATAACCCAATACAAACCTGTACTTTGTGATGAGTGTTTCACTATTAATGTTGGACCAAAAGAACCAATGAGCCTGATCAGAAAACGTCTAAGTCCCACATACATTACAACTGCTGAAGAAGATCACAACAGGTGAAGACATCAGTTGATTACAAGGTCTGAAGACAAAGTCTGAAGACAAGAATTGAAGACTACTACCGAAGACAAAGTCTGAAGACAAGAACTGAAGACTACTACTGAAGACAAAGTCTGAATGTAAAGAACTGAAGACAAAGTCTAAAGCTATCAGCTGAAGAAAAAGTCTTAAAGTAAAAGTCTGAAGACAAAGTTTGAAGCTATGAGCTGAAGACAAAGTCTGAAGCTATCAGCTGAAGACAAAGTCTGAAAGTAAAAGTCTGAAGAACAAAGACTGAAGACAAAGATTGAAGACCAAAGTGATCAGTAGTTGTCACAACAGCTGAAGTTATCAACTTCAGTAGTTGTGATGGTTTCCTTTCAGTACTTGTAATTTACTTTTCAGTAGTATAGTTTGAGTAGTTTAGTTTCAGTAGTTTTATATTTCTTGTACTTAGCATTCTCTGAGATGTAATGAGTAGTTGAGAACATTCTCAGTAGTTTGCATAGTTTCAGTAGTTTCAATAATTCTGTTAGATGTCACTATCAAGTGACATCAGCAGACGTCACATCTCCTATATAAGGGATGTTGACCTAATTGTAATGTGTGACATTGAGCCACCACGAAAGCATATGAATGAAATATCTCTCTTGCAGAATTCTCTTTTTCTATAACCATTTACTGATACATTGAATATCAATTGTGTTCTTGTGAATTGCTTTATTCATTGTTCGAATTTCGCTGCAATACTCTCTAATTAATCAAACTCAGATCACTGATCCCATGTGCAAAATTGTAAGCCCTGTTCTACTCCCATGTGCAACACCACACAACTGGATGCAGATCAGAATGGTAAAGCTGTTGATGAAACACTTTACAGATGTAAGATTGGGTCCTTGATGTACTTAACAGCTTCTAGACCAGATATCATGTTTGCAACTTGTGTTTGTGCTAGATTTCAGGCTGCTCCTAAAGAGTCTCATTTGATTGCAGTCAAGAGGATCTTTAGATATTTGCAAGGTACACAATCTCTAGGTCTTTGGTATTCCACTGGACCTCTTGCAAATTAGTGGCTTTTTCAGATAGTGACTATGCAGGATGTAAGTTAACTAGAAAGTCAACTTTTGGTGGATGTCAATTCCTAGGCAACTGTTTGATCTCTTGGCAGAGTAAGAAACAAACATCTGTTGCTACATCCACTGCTGAAGCAGAGTACATTGCTGCTGCAAGTTGTACATCTCAGGTACTTTGGCTTCAGAACCAATTATTGGATTATGGCATTACAAAGACTAAGACTCCATTATTAATGGATAGTGCTTCAGCTCTGTGCATTGTCAAGAATCCAGTCCAGCACTCCAGGAATAAACATATAGAGATCAGACACCATTTTATTAGGGATTGTTTTGAAAAAGGTCTGATTGATCCAATGTTTGTGCCTAGTGCTGATGAGCTTGCAGATATATTTACTAAGTCTTTGGATAGTTCAACTTTCCAAAACCTGTGTTAAGGCTTGGTGTGCTGCAGCTAGAATAATTGATAACTACTGATGATCTCAGTAAAAAAGTACTGATGATCATTAGTAAACATGTCACAATATGTACTAATTATGTTAAAAGAAACTGATGCATTTACAACTACTGATGTAGTTATAACTCCTGATGTCAGTAAAAACAGACAAGTACTAATGTCCTATGAAACTACTGAAATCAGCTAAAAAGTTTGATGAGTAAGTGTTGAGGACAGTATGAAACCGCTGAAAAGCTAAAAATTGACAAAAACTACTGTTGAGATTTTCACTTCAGTCGTTTCCATAAACTGCCGTTTCACTCTAAATAGCTGATGACAAAACCATGTCTTTAGTAGTTTCACAACTACTAATGACTAATACCAAGTCCTCAGTTGTTTACAACAGCTGAAGACAAAACCAAGGTTTTCAGTAGTTTCACAACTACTGATGACTAAAACAAAGTCTTCAGTTGTTTTCAAACGTCTGATAGTTAAAACCAAGTCTTCAGTTGTTTTCATAACAAATGATGCCAACACCAACACTTTCAGTCGTTTTCTTTTCAGCCTTTTCTAAACCTATAAATACTTGCACTTATAGCCAAACGTTTCATTAGCCGTTTTCAAACCTTTCTTTCCCAACAATGGCGACCATGAAAGTCAAACCCCGACACAACTGTGTTTCCTACCTTTCGAAATCGGCCTTCTAGAACAAGTTTGACACTGCCATCGATCTTATGGTGGATTCCCCATACAGAACAGCCTTTCTTCTGAATCCTACCATATATCCTGACTCCTTATCCTAGTTCTGGACCAACGTCTCTGTAATAACTAGTGAGCATGATAGACAAATCACTCTCCAGTCGTTGGTGAACCAGAAACAGGTTTTCATCACCCCCGACATCATTTGCAAAACCCTAAATCTGCATGATGGCACCTATCCTAAAGAATACCACAAGATACCATTGATATGTCTTTTATCCATAATGGGTATGATGGCGACTTAAGTGCTACAACCATACTTAAAAAGCACTTCCATGATGCTAAACGACTTATCTTTCATATCGTGAATGTCTGCCTTGCATCAAAGACATCTTCTTGGGATGAGATGTCTTCCCGATAGCAACAGGTATTGTACTCTATCCTTGAACGCCAAAATCTAAACTTTTCTGAGATAGTGTTCATGGAACTAAAGGATCTGGCTCAGAAACCTGTGGCAAACAGATGGATACTTTATCCCAGGTTTTTGATGGCCATAATTTTGAATCAATTAAAATCTGATGGCCTTGTTGGTCTTGGAGTCCCTGCTCCAGCTGTTTTAGCTGAGGTATACTCCCGACATAACTCTGACCCTACTCTGAAAGGGGCTGCCTGGATGCTAAAACCCAAGCAGAGGGAACCCACAGCCTCCACTTCCCGATCCAAAGTCCCCACCAAACACAAATCCAAAAACCCCAAAAAGGCTACTCAGGGAGATGAGTCCCCCGAGGATGCCCCTGTACCACAAACACAACAACTACATACTCGTTATAACCCCCCAGTTATGTCCAAGACTCAACCTGCTCAAGCCGCACATGTATCCTCTCAATAGGATCCTGTTGCAACCACAATTGGGATCCCACATTTCTGGAACATCTCTCAATTGAGAGGGTTACCATTGAAGAGCACCTCTCACTGCGGGTGCGTTCTCCTTCAGACCAATCTCCACATGCAACCACCCCTCAAAGCCCAACACTGATTGTTGCTAAAGTGTCGAGTCAGTTCCATTCCTCACCCCCTCCCAGAAACCACTTACCACTAGGAATACCTCAACTATTGAGGGGGAGGACCAAATGCTTCTGATAACCCACAGCACAGGGGTTACAATCTTTAATCTCCAAGTGTAGAAACGGAGTAACATTTGGTAAAGCTGCCACTTCTACTCATTCTGTAAATGATTAGGATGAAGTTGGTAGCATCCATAAGACCTTACCAGAGGCAACTAGAACACAGTCCTGAGGCAGGAAGTCCCAAGTACCAAGAACAAGGGGCACATGCTTCTACTGATCTACACTCAGAGCATGTACATCCTCGTTCAATCAGGGGGTTAGGTGATTCAGCATAGACTAATTATCACCTGGGCTTTTTCTATGATGTATTAGCCCATAATACCATCCTTGAGACTGAGGTGAGCAAACTCAAAGAGTTTTAGCCAAAATTTCTCAGGATCAAAGTCCATCTACCTCACTAACCCCATAGATGGCACCTTCCATTTAAGGTTCCCCAAACACTGAGCCTACACACGTAACTGAGCCATCAGCCCTACTTTTGGCACCACCTCTCAGTGACAGAACCCCTCTGAGTAGATGGTTGCTATCTTTCAAAACTCCTTACCTCTCATCACTCCCATCATCACTGACATAGTGCATAAAGCCATTGATGAGAGGATACCCTCAAATATACAAACCCTCATTGATGATGCTGTTCATAAATCTCTTTCTGCCTTTCAAGCCCCTGATCCCAATGCAACCAAAAAGGGGGAGACTTCCAAGTCTAAGGCAGTGAAGGAAAAGAAAAGAAAAAGAGTTGATGATGAGAAAGAACATGCAAAAGAGAAGGAGATGGAGAAAGAACTCATCTCTGAACAGCTGATCACATATAAAAGAAAGAAAAATGCTGAGTCCAAAGCTGATGAAGATAAATCCTTCGAAGATCTTGTCAAAGATGCTGATGAAGCTCACAGCAGATCCATGGATAAAATTATAGATCAGCTCTTTCGACAAGGTCATGACACAGCTACACCAGACACTGAGATCAGAAGGCTGGAAATAGAAGAGATTCAAGCTAGATGGGCTGGTTATAGTGTGTTGGAAAGGGAAAGATTGGAGATAATGATAAGATTCATTACCAAATACCTTGGAAGATCATTGATAGAGATAAAGGCCTGGTCCAGAGATAGTATCTTGGAGATAACCAAGAAAATCTACTCTTATGGAGGCTATAATAAAGAGTTGATCATCAAAGCACTGGATGAAACAGGTGCAGGGAAGAGAACTGAAATGGCAAAGCTCTCCAAAGCCAAATTCACCACCAAAATGCTAAGTCAGTCTTCTCACACTCCCACTCAAACACAACCCTTATCTCTAACATCTCCTAAATCTATCCCTAAACCAAAGCCACCCGCAACTCAACCCACAAAACCAATCCTTTATCCTAAAAAGCTCCTCAAACCTTACCTAGTGATGCACCCAGAAGGAGGAGAAGGGTGTTGAGGGTAGAAGAAGATGAAGATCTTCAGAAGAGTGACCTCCAGTTGTTGCTTGAAGGCTCTCACCCTGATGAATTTACTTATAAAGAGATAACAACTGTGGAGTTGAAAAATGGAAAGACAGTGAGATACTTATCTGAGTATTATCGCCCAGAGTTCTTCTTCGAGGGAGAAGCAGAAGAACTCACCAAGGAGGAACAAGTTGTTCTCCTTGAGGCCTATGCTAGTGAGTCTAATAGACTCATTCATGGGAATTAGGTTTCATGGTTCGGATAAGACTCTGTGTTCAGTTTCCCCAAAACAGAGTTCCCTTCCATACTTAGCCAATCAAAAGATTAGAAATCTTTTCCCGGCCTATGCTTAACTGATTACCTCTGAAGCTGATCAAGAGGGTGTTTCTACCAAGAATAAGTGGGATCATCAATAAGTTTAGAGGTTTTGGCTGCATTGGTTCAGGGGGAGTTTGTTGGACCAAAAGAACCAATGAGCCTGATCAGAAAAACCTCTAAGTCCCACACACATTACAACTACTGAAGAAGATCACAACAGCTGAAGAAGATCACAACAGCTGAAGACATCAGCTGATTACAAGGTCTGAAGACAAAGTCTGAAGACAAGAACCAAAGACTACTACTGAGGACGAAGTCTGAAGACAAGAACTGAAGACTACTACTAATGACAAAGTCTGAAAGTAAGAACTGAAGACAAAGTCTGAAGCTATCAGCTGAAGACCAAGTCTGAAAGTAAAGTCTGAAGAAAAAGTCTGAAGCTATCAGCTGAAGACAAAGTCTGAAAGTAAAGTCTGAAAAACAAAGTCTAAAGAACAGAGACTAAAGACAAAGACTGAAGACCAAAGTCATCTGTAGTTGTCACAACAGCTGAAGTTATCAACTTCAGTAGTTGTGATGGTTTCCTTTCAGTACTTGTAATTTACTTTTCAGTAGTTATAGTTTCAGTAGTTTAGTTTCAGTAGTTTTATATTTCTTGTACTTAGCATTCTCTGAGATGTAATCAGTAGTTGAGAACATTCTCAGTAGTTTGCATAGTTTCAGTAGTTTGAATAATTCTGTTAGATGTCACTATCAAGTGACATTAGCAGACGTCACATCTCCTATATAAGGGATGTTGACCTAATTGTAATGTGTGACATTGAGCCACCACGAAAGCATATGAATGAAATATCTCTCTTGCAGAATTCTCTTTTTCTATAACCATTTACTGTTATATTGAATATCAATTGTGTTCTTGTGAATTGCTTAATTTATTGTTCGAATTCCGCTACAATACTCTCTAATTAATCAAACTCAGATCACTGATCCTAACAATTAAATAAGATTTTAGTTCATCACTGCATTTATATTCTCTTCCATGTTGAGCCTACCAACATATCTGGTAAGTCATGACAGTCTTGCAATTTTTGAAATTAAGCATAGTGAATGATATAATGAATGTAATTATATCATTTCCCAGATTCTTTTCTTCATCAAAATTAATTTCTTTTTGTGGTTTTCTCATGTTTTTAATGTTTTTCATGGTTTTACTCAAGGTTAATCATGCCAATTGACTGAACCAGGAATTCAAACCTACTGGGTTCAAATGCCTTGGTAAATAAATCAGCTAATTGATTTTTAGTTCGAACTTTAATCAATTTGATTAAACCCTTTTCAGCACAATCCTTCAAAAAGTGATATCTAATTTCAATATATTTAGTTTTCGATTGGTGAACTGGATTATTAGTTATGAAAACAGCTGCTATGTTGTAAATGTAAATTGGTATGTGCAAGAAGTTAAACCATAATCAAGCATCTAGTACTAAATCCAGAGTATTTGAGAGCAACAAGCTGATGCTGCAATATCCTCAGCTTCTGCTGTGGACACAGATACATTTGTCTGCTTCTTGCATTGCCAAGATATTAGTCTTGGACCAAGAAATTGCCAACCGCCAGAGGCGGATTTTTTGTTGAAGTTGCATCCTCCATAATCACTGTCTGTGAAGGCATAGAGATTAAATTCTCCTTCCTTTGGATACCATAATCCAAGAGCTTGTTTGCCCTTTAGATATCTGAATATCTTCTTCACTACATTCACATGTGATTCTTTTGGATCAACTTGATATCTGGCACACACACAACACCAAACATAATGTCAGGCCTACTGGCTGTTAGATACATAAATGAACCGATCATTGATCGATAATGAGTCTGATCCAGCGATTTGCCTTCAGGATCAGGTCCAATCTTTACTTTAGTATCCATAGGAGTTCTGATAGACTAACAGTCAGTTAAGTGGAATTTCTTCAACATGGTTTCCACATATTTAGATTGATTGATAAAGATTCCATCCGCTATCTGTTGGACTTGCACCCCTTGAAAGAAGGTGAGTTCCCCTATAGCACTCATTTGAAATTTTGAGTGCATAAGGTCTTCAAATTCTTTGAAGAGTTGCTTGTTTGTAGAGCCAAATGTAATTTCATCAACATAGATCTGGACTAAGAACATATATTTTCCTCTTGTTCTTCTCAAGAGAGTCTGATCAATCTTTCCACTTTCTTATCCATGTTCAAGAAGAAAAGATGATAAAATCTCTTACCACTTTCTTGGTGCTTGATGAAGACCATACAGAGCTTTGTTAAGCTTGTAAACTCTGTGAGGGAAATCTGGATCTTCAAAGCCAGGTGGTTGACTAACATGGACCTCCCTAGCAATCTTTCCATACACGAAGGCACACTTTACATCCATTTGATAAATAGTAAATTTCATGGATGCAGAATATGCAAGAAAGATTCTGATTGCTTCTAGTCTGGCAATAGGAGCAAACCCTTTGTCATAGTCGATTCCTTCTTCTTGAGTGTATCCCTGTGCCACTAGTCTTGCTTTGTTTCTGATGACCATCCCTCTATCATCAGTCTTGTTCCTGTACAACCATCTGGTACCGATAGGGTATTGTCCTTCGTGAAGATCTACCAGTTGCCATACTTCTTGCTTCTTGAATTGGAGCAATTCTTCCTGCATTGCTTCAATCTAGCTATTGTCTTGAAATGCCTCTTTGATGTTCTTGGGTACTGTTTGACACAAAAATCATGAGAACAAACATATGTTTGCAATACTAGATTGCTTCTTGTCTCCCTCTCATTAAGATCACCAATAATGGATTCAACTAGATGATTCTTGTGTATTATTGTGGTTGGAATGGAGTCACTAGCAATTGTTACATCAACATTAGAGACATTTAGTTCATTATGGTCAGAGGCAAATTCATGTGGTACTATTGTTGAATTATGAAAATTTTCAGACTCTTTTTCAAAGCCTACTACATCTTCAGCAGCACTATGATTGCTTACATCATTTGATGTCCCTTGTGTTTCAACCGGAGGAGTAGCCTGTTTTTTAATTCTGATCTTATTTGACAAGTCATCTGAGTGAGATGGTACCAGGCTTGGACCACCTTCAGAAGAAACACCAAGGTTTTGTGATAGTTGTCTGATGGGATCAGCTTGAAGAGGAACATCTTCATTCATGTGTTCATCAAATGTAGGAGGAATCAATGGAAGATTATCTCTTCTTTCTACAGTTGACGAAGTATCACTTGAATGTATATTTCCTGCATTAGATAAGTGAAATTGATCAATGATTTTGTAAACATGTCAATATCAAACAACCAGTCGAGAGCATTTGTAGATTTGGGAAATGAATGTTTCTTGAATTGAACATTTGTTGATTCATCAGTAATGTTTAATCTAGGATTAAACACTTTGTAAGCCTTTCAAACAGAAGAATAACCTATAAAGAATCTTTCATCAAACTTGAATGAAAACTTTCCCATATAGTCTCAGGTGTTTAATATTGAGACAGGACTACCAAATGATTTAAGAAATCCAATGAATGGTTTTCTATGAAAGAGCAGTTCATAAGGAGTCATGTTGTTTTCTTTGACAAGTAGAGTTTGATTCTTTACAAAGCACGATGTATTAACCGCCTCTGCCCAGAAGGTGAATGGTAGTTTAGCATGAGCTAGCATCGTTCTTGCTGCTTCAATCAGTGTTCTATATCTCCTTTCAGCTACCGCATTTTGTTGAGGAGTTCTAGTTGCACTGAATTGATGAGCAATGTCTTTGGTTGCACAAAAAGAACTCATACTTTCATTTTTGAATTCAGTAGCATTATCACTTCATATTATTTTGACCTTAAGGTCGAGTTGATTTTCAGTTTTATTGATAAAATCTTGTATGATTTGGGAAGCCTCGTTTTTATGAAGTAAGAAGAAAACCCATTTGAATCGTGAAAAGTCATCAATGATCACTAAACAATATTTTTTCGTACCAATACTCATTACATGAGTTGGTCCAAACAGATCCATGTAAAGTAACTTCAATGGAGTATTGTTAGTGTTCACCAGCTTGGTTTTGTGAGACGATTTGTATTGTTTTCCTTTGAGGCACGCTGAACAGTGATCATTAAAATGAAATTCTTTTTTAGAGCAAGACAAATGACATGGTTTCCTTTGACCAACTTGTTCATGTTTTTTAAGTTTGTGTGCCCCGAACGTCTATGCTAAGCTGTGACTTATCAACTCATGCTTTTGACAAAAGACATGTTTCTTCTTTAGGTGATGCAGAACACAGGTTTAAGACATACGTATTGTTCTTCCATGGGATCTTTAAGACAACCCATTCCACAGGGATCTAAAATCCAGGTTTCAGAATGTAGCAATGAGTGTCTGTAAAGTTAGTGGAATATTTCTTGTCGTAGATCTGACACGCGCTTAGTAGATTGAAATCAACTGTTCACAGTAGTTCACTCTATCAAAGCTCAGCATCCCGTTTGTCATAGATCCTTCACCTGTAATTCTTCCTCCTTGTGAATCTCCACCAAATGCCACAGTAGTTCCTTGTACATGCTTGAAATCATGAAGGAGGGAACGATCTCTAGTCATGTGTCGGGAGCATCAACTGTCCACGCACCATAAGCTATTGGACCTGTGTGGATGAACCTGCAAGCAAAGAGAGCTAATTAGAATAAGGAACCCAAGCCATGATAGTCTTGGGTTTCCCGTTCCTATTCATGATTGTGACTTCTTGGTATTTCCTATTAGTTGGAGGTGTCTTGGGATATTTTTGGTAACGACTGGGTTGAGTGATCTCATCAACATCCACTAAGAATTCAGATGAGTAATGAAAACATTGGTCTCTGTTTCTTTGTAGAAATTTAGCCTGTTTTTCATTATCAATAGTAGGTTTTTGTTTTGGAAGGTCAATTTTGTGGTTCATTTTGAGATGTTTTCTTTGACCCTTCCACAATTTCTTCAAGTTATTCCTATTATTTGTTGATCTAGATGTCCTAGATTGAGTATTATGTAAATGAGATTTGATAGAATGTGTCACAGTGGATGTTTTTGAGATGAGCTTGTGTTGGGGAATTCTCAAACCCTTCTGACTGAAGTAACAATAAGATGTATTGTGATTGTTCATGTCAAAGATTGAACAATACTTGTTGAAATAGCAGTTTTTGGGGGAGTGATTGTTCATATCACAGATAGAGCAATATTGATTAAAAAAGCATTTATCTGTCTTGTGATTGAACGTTTCACAAATATCATAATACATTTGTTTGTTTCATGAATCAGATTTTTCCTTGTGTGACTCAGCTGATATTTTCTTTTGCTGATTCACTTTCTTTTCTTTAAGGGATGAATTAGAATCGGTCTTTTTAGTAGTTTGCTTCACAACACTACCTTTGTTTAATTTTCTGGGTTGTTTCTGTTTCTTCAACCTATTTCTTACCTCTTTCTCAAACTGGTCAACATGTTCATTGTTGCAGATATCAAACCCAACTCCTTGCCTTAATCTTGAAGACTGAGGTCTCATAATGTTTTATGTGTTGAACTCAGTGTTCCTGTTTGTTTCTTTTGCAGTGAAACCTTTTTTGATTTGCTTGAACTTTTTGGAGATATGATCTGATTATCAGAACTGCTCTTAGCAGTAGGTTTCACTCACTTAACATATTTCTTTTTACCTTGTAAAACAGAGGGTATGAATTTTATAAAAGGGATAATTGCTTTTATAGGGCTTCAGTGTGTCATGACACTCACTGTCTTGTTTAAACACTCTTTGATTTTGATTGGGTGACCTAACTTGATTTTATCCTCATTGGTTTCAATATAAACATCAGGTTTGTTTTGAGGATTGGTCACTTGTTTTACAATAGATTTAGGTTCCATAGTTTTAGTTTCAATTTCTTCAGTGAGTGAGACAAATTCAGGCATGACAATGTAGTTGTCATTGTATGGCGGAGGACATGAATTATATGCAATCCCCGACATGTCCTTTGCATCCTTTTGAAAATCAAGCATCTCTTGTAGCTTGACTGAATACATTTGAAACTTTTCAAGTTTCACTTCAGTTAGTGAATGTTCAGCCTTAGATTGAGCTAACTTTTTAGTAAGGAGCTCATTCTCAACTTCAAGAGTGTACTTTTCACCATGTAGTTTTTCTATGTTAGAGATAAGAGATTTGATTTTGATTTCAAGGCCTTTTATTTCTCTTTTCATCATCTCTGACTTTACCTTTTCTTCCTTAATTTTATCTGCCAGTTTATGGTTATGCAACCTATAACCTTGCAATTCATTAATACATTTTTCACTACAAAGGTTAGATTTTACCTCAGTAGGCATTGGAGATGGACCATCATTGATGTGAGCCATAAGAGCATGATTCTAAAATTGAGGCTTGACTTCCTCTGCATACACGCTCCAGTCACATACCCCATCTTGCTTTATCATGGGAGCACTGGCAGAAGACTGACTGCTTCCATGAGCTTGATTTGTCAGTTGGGGTGGATTTTGATATGATTGGTGTTGATGTGAATGATGATACTGCTGCTGTTGGTTGTTGGAGTAAAAGCTTGAGGTAGGCTGTGAGGATGACTGGCCTTGAGAGTTCCTTTGATACTTGTTTCTCTTGGGGGCAATGCATTCTCTAGAGAAGTGGCTAGCCATGCCATAGTTAAAGCATTTCACCTTGGATTTATCATATCCAAGTTTGTATTTTCCTTTAGGCTTAGCTTTATGCCTTTTTAATGAATTTCTTGGCTCTCATGGCAATCATGGCCATTTGCCATTGTAGATCCATTTCTTCCAAAACATTAGGATCCATTTCCTTCCAGATCTTCCTGAATTAGATGAGCAGAAGCGAGTTTTCCTCCTAAGTATGCTTCAAAGCTTGCAACAAAGGCATTGTATGGTGCCTTTTGTTCTTCTGATCTTTTGTCTTCAGGAGTGGCTTGAGGAGCAGTAGTGACTCTGGATGTTTGAGATGATGTTGATGGATGATTGATTGGTGGAGTTGCAATTAACCTACTGTTGTTCAGTTGATCTCTTGATGAGATGAAATCATCCTCCTTAGTGATGAAGGCATTTTCCACAGAATGACATTTTGATGGAAATTTGTAGGCTTCAATTACTCTTGGTCCACCAAGATTTCTACTTCTTTCATCAAGTTCTAATGCTTCTATTTTGGCTATAATGATATCCAAAGTAGTACTCTCGAGATCAAGAGTATTTTTTCAGCATTGTTACACTATGTTTCTAGCTTTCAGGGAGGCTGTGAAGCATCTTCTTGTTTAATTCTTTAATCTTGTAGGTGACTCCCATGATTTCTAAATCATTTACCAACTGTACAAATCTGGGCAGTTGTTTGGATATGACACTCCCTTGGTGTGGTGGAATGTTTCATACTGAATAACAAGCCTATCCTTGTTATTTCAGCTACCTCACTGCTTCCTTCACACATGATTTTCAATGCATCCCACACAGCTTTTGCAGTACCATACTTCTCTAATCTTTTGAGCACATCCATCTTGAGTGCTTGAGTTAGAATGGAGTAAGCTTTGAGGTCAATCTTGATTTTCTTATAGTCTTCATCATCAAGAGTTAGATCTTCAATGGGTATTCTTGCAGTTTTGTAAATTGGAGCTTGATCTGCAGACAGAGTAACAGGATTGTGTGGCCCCTTGCATATTAAGATCCAAAAATCAGGATCTACACATGTGATGTAATTCCTAAACCTGATTTTCCACTGTTTAAACTCATATTTGTGTTTAAGCATAGGAGGTTTAGGTGTATAACCAAGTTCTAAGTAACTGATAGAATCCATTTTAACAAACTGTTTAACTTGTATAAATATAGATTTAGATGATTTTTAGGATTGATTAGTCCAACTTGTCCAAATAATTCAAACGGATTTCAGAATTAGATCTGCAATTGTAGTGAGTTTCTTGTTGTTGGGAATATTTTCGTGAGAATGTTTTGACAGGAGTATTTTCTGTTGTTTACTAGGTAGAGATGATGATATACTCTACTAGCAACTCGATTACTAGATCAATCGAATTCTATTTAGTTCTTGGGCAGATCTGAAAGAGAACTGAGAGCCAAAGTTCTGATACCAACTAACTGGGTAAGTAAGATTGAGATTCTTATTGAGAATCGAATATGGTAATCAAGTCAATGATTAAGTGGCGGAAACAAACAATCAAAGAACACTCAATGAAAGAAATATACTCATAAATTCTTTTGTATTATATATATGAACGTTGATTGATTACAGAGAATAAATGACAACAAAATTCTCTATGTCTATGAGCTGTCACCTCATGTACGAGGTTATCTATTATATTTATAGGCAGACAAGATGCCTTTCACCAAATGGCTAAACTACCCCTGACCTATTACATCAGAACTAGTCTAAGTCATCATCCACATCTTTGCTTGTTCATCCGCATTGACAAATGCGGATGAGTTAACTTGATCAACATTTCTTCACTTGATCATCCGCATTAGTATGTTGGTCATCCTTATAAGTTAATGCGGATGAACAAATACTTATGCGCACTTGTTCGGTCATCCGCATTGGTCAAATGCGGATGAGCAAAGTCTTGATGGCATTGTTTCTTGGTCTTCCGCATTTGTTAATGCGAAAGAACAAATACTTGTCCGTATTGTTTTATGTCTTCCGAATTGACAAATGCGGAAGACAACACTTGGTTATTCTGAGCAGGAACTTCATTCGCATTTATTCTTGGATTTATGGTATTCCAACAAAGCAATCATCAAATCACCCATTGAATTAGCATGTATGATCCTTTCAGGGTGCAACAACTTTGAATGTTGCATTCCCGTCATATCTTTTCTCCAAAGCTTCCCATAACTTCTTTGCCTGTGTGTTCTCAGAAAACTGATGGAATATGTCTTTTGGTATTAACTGAGTGAACATGGCATACACCTTCTTTTTAGCATTATACTTCGCTTTCTGGCTGTCAGTCATACCACTCAAGGTTAATTTAACACCATCAGCACCAACCGGCATACTATAACCTGTCTCAATAGATTCCCAAAGGTTGGGATAAACTCCATTAATATAGATCTCAAATCGTTGCTTCCATTGTGGGTAATCATCTAACATTATAAGTTTAGGTGGTTTATTGTGATTCCCAATTTCATTTTCCAGAAGCAAAAGGTTCTGGATCCATGAGTCCCTACTGGCAGTTACACAGAGAACTGATCTTCCATCTCTTTAAACTTTGAACCTTAGAACTCAACTGATTCACTTGTGTGAATGGACAGATGCGAATGAGTCAATCGTGCGATTGGACAAATGCGGGTGGCCGATGCGGATAAATCAGTCGTGCGAATGAAAGGTGTGAATGGAGTGTGCAAATGAATTCAATCGTGCAATTGGATTTAGTCGTACATATGTAGTGTGTGATTGGAGACAAGAGAATGGGCCTGTTCAGTAGTATGAATGGATGAGCGACTGAGGTCAATCGTGCAAACTGGTGTGCGATTGAGTTCAGTCGTGCGATTGAGCCAATCGTGCGACTGAAGGCTGTTGTTTTTGAAAAATCGAAGGTTTTTGACACTTTGACACAAAAACACGAATTTTCAAGAACCCTAATCTGCTGTATGCCGAAATACGTAAACTTTGAGACCAGGGGACACTGAAAATACTATTTTACTCAAAAAAGGTGACTCATTTGAATAAAAAACATGATTTTTACACCGAAACTAATTGAATCACATGCAAAATCAAGTGCCAAGGTTCTCATACCACTTGTTAGGACTGTGTACGTATGGAGTACTAACTGATAATATGTGAAACCAGATCAAATATTGCGGAAGCCTATTTGATTAGCAATCCAATTAGTGAGAATGCAGTTCCGATCAATCTAACGATTAAAGAAACGTTAAGAATGGTTAGAACAAGATCAACTGCGAACTATGAAGTTGGAACAGGCTTTCTGGAGTCTCTAGAAGGCTAGGGTGCGAATATGTGTCAAAAGTCTTGAAGTGTTTTTCTTTTTCCATGAATTAGGTGGTATTTATAGGTTAGGGTTTTCAATCGTACGACTAAACCATTAGCATGGTTCAGTCATGCGACTAAATCATGCGATTGATTCATATGCACGACTGAAGGTTCAGTCATGTGACTGAGTCAATCTTATGTGTCAATCGTGTGACTGATCTAGTCTCCTGGTTCAGTCGTCCGACTGGTCCATTAGCATGAAGTATTCATGCGTATGGTCCATTAGCATGGTCCAGTCACATGAAGACTTCATACGATTAAGTTTGAACGCGTTTCTCAATCATTATTGACTAGGAACTATGCACATTAACCTCAAACCTATATAGTTAGTACAAAATACTTTATCACACAATAAACAATGAAATATTAAACATTATAAGCATCAATCATGTATTGTATTTGAAGGGTTTGTTAGAAGACAAAACCAAGTTTAACCTCTTAAACTTTCAGAAAAACGCAGCGGATATATATATTTTAAAACATGATTATAAAGCTGAAATTTCATGTTTTTATGGTGAGATATATATGAATGAAACAAACCCAAAACAAAAGGATCATCATATGTGAATAAGTAAGCTATGAACATATGTAAATGTACATAAAATCACAACTACAATGAGCTGTGTAAAACTACCTTTCAACAGCTCAAAATCGATCAAGAAGGGGATGTGTGATGCTTAATATTCGGCCAAGGCTCCAAAGAAAGGACCCCTCAAGCTTGTATACCCCAAGCTAATATGCAAGCACCTCTTCTTGTTAGGGAGATGAACACCAAGTGACTCCAAATTATCTCAAAAACTGTTGGAAACCAAGAACTTTTAGAGAGAGAAGTGAGCTGCTAATTTTGATTGCATGTGTCTTGAGATGTTGAGTGTAAGACTAGTTATTGAGGTTCATATGTTTTCAAGAAAGCAAAACCTCTCATTGGAGAGGATGGGGCGGCCGAAAATTGGTCTCTAGACCAAAATTCCACCCAAAACATTATAAACCAATTTATAAATTAGTCCCTTGTAAGTTTATACAATTAACTCTTTATTGTATAACTTATACACTCTTTTATTACTTAATGTTATCTAACTAACTTAAATAACACTAAGTAATGTTCTTGAACAAAAGTATCCTAATAAGTTGTTCCATCTCACATGCAACTTATTTAGAAAACCCATTTTCTAAATTTGGTGTTTTTATTTAGTTGCATGATCATATCACCAATTGAATAATTGTCGGTGATTGCAAAGGTTGTTATTGGGTATAACCCGACTTGGATGACGACATACTAACCACATCAATGTTCTATGTGTCTTGGGCATCTATAATCCAAAAATCTCCCACTTGCACAAGATTCATAGAAAATTGATGCAAGCAGTAAATACCGCCTAACAACGGTTTACTACCCTTAATATGAATGCCTTATAGCCATTCAGTAACATCATCCCATTCAAGTATCCTACGTGAAATGATTTACGGGAATTAATCATCTATCCTTTTGTTACAGATGTCATGTTAGATCCAAGGACACAGAGTGATCATTCCTTGTTGATTTAACTTATCCAGGCCTTAGACATCTTACTCTCAATGAATAAGAGGAACAAATCCCATCTTGACCACATACGTTTCTCACAATCACCTTGTGTCACATCTGAACATAGTCTCATGTAATGTCCATTATTTCAGAACAACAAATAACGAGATCAAGGTATGACACTTGGTGAATATCAAAACCCAATATGTATCTCAGGTCTGAGGATACCAAATGATATTCGCCTTTACTCAAATTTACTTATGATCAATCAATAAGATTTCATGTAGTAAAATTTGAGATGCGGGTTAGTCCAAATTTGTATCCCACAAATATCTATGAACCTTGGCAGCAACCCATTGCTCTATATTCATCTTTATGAATATCAACCGATCCAAGTTCATCATAATCTTACCCTCACACATGTTCCCACAAGTTTGAACGACTAAGGACGTTTAGAGTAAACAATTTACTCATGGATTAAACATGCTAAATTGGAACATTAATTGAAACATTATAACCAAATAACCAAATAATTTTATTCAAATAATACAGAGTTCCACATATCCAAACACAAAATTTATAGATGAAATCCAATCACTAGAATATCGAAGTCCCATGGCACAAGTATGACCTTCATGCTTTGCCTTTTCAAGGAGCTTCGTGAGAGGATTCGCAATGTTCTGATCCGTGTGAACTTTGCAAATACATATCTTTCCCTTTTCGACATCGTCTCGTATGTAGTTGAATCTCCGCTCAATGTGCCTAGTCATTGGCTTAAAAGAACCACATACATCCGAATGTATGATTCCTAACAAATCTTTTGCCTTTCCGTTAGTCCCACTAAAGGGCGCCTTAGTCATTTTACCTTCTAAACAAGATTCACATACATCAAATGAATCACATTCATTTGTTTTTAAAAACCATTCTTTTGTAGTGTTTGAATTCTTTTCTTGTTTATATGACGAAGACGACAATGCCAAAGATAGGTATCACTCAAATCCAACTTGAGTTTCTTGGTGCTAGTTTGGTACATTGAACTATTTAAAGTAATTTTATGAACCAATTCATAAATACCATTAATGGGAATAGCTTTAAAGTAGAACATATCATTCAAAGAAGCATGAATATCTTTTTCAACAAATGATAATACATATCCAAATTGTTTTAATAGGGCTACAGAAATAATATTGCTAGTCAAACTAGGAGCATACAAAACATTGTTCAAAATTACATCTAAACCATTTGGAAGTTTCAAGATGTAGTCACCACGGGCTTCAACTTGAACTTTAGCCCCATTGCCCATGTAGAGGGCTAACATCCCCTTTCTTGAAGTCACTACTTCTTTTGAATCCCTACAACAAATTGCAAATGTGAGTTCCACATCCGGTATCTAATACCCATGTGTTAGAGAATATGATGTTTAAATCAATATGGATCATGTATATTGTACATGAGGTTTGCCGAGCATCCCTTTTTGCTTTCAACTCTTGGAGATGGACGGGACAATTTCTTGCCCAATGTCCAATCTCCCCACACTTGAAGCATGGGTCATTAGTAGCAACCTTTTGCTTCTTCTCTTGTGGTTTGGGTGGCACCCTTACCACCCATTTCCCTTTTCCCAATACGGGTCCCTTACCCTTGGCAACCTTTGCCTTGGGTGTGGGATAAGGCCTTTTCTTGTTGCCACCTTCATTGATTTTGAGAACGGGTAAAACCCTTTTACCCATGGCCACCTCGGCCGTTTTGAGCATTGAGTGAAGCTCACCAATGCTTTTGTCCCAAGCATTCATGTTATAGTTCTAACACGAATATCTCGAACTTCTTGGTAAGGCCATTGAGGATCAAATCCGTGGCCAATTCCTTCGAGACTGGACAATTAAGCCTTTCGAGGTGGTCAATGTGGCTTTTCATCTTAAGTACATAAGATGAAACCGACTGGTTGTCGTCCATACAACATGCATGGAGTGCTCGAACCGTTTTGAAGCGCTCAACCCTCGCTTGCTGTTGGAACGTTTCCTTCAGCTGGGTTATCATGTCATAAGATCCGTGATGTTCATACTCCTTTTGGAGATCCGGAGTCATGCTCGCCAGCATGAGACAAGACACTTGGACGGAGTCCTCAGTTGTTGGACCAAAAGAACCAATGAGCCAGATCAGAAAAACCTTTAAGTCCCACAGACATCAAAACAACTGAAGTGATCTACATCTACTGAAGACAAAGTCTCAAGACAAAGTCTGAAGACAAAGTCTGAAGACAAAGTCTGAAGACAAAGTCTGAAGACAAAGTCTGAAGACAAAGTCTGAAGACAAAGTCTGAAGACAAAGTCTGAAGACAAAGTCTGAAGACAACTACTGAAGACAAAGTCTGAAGACAAATGCTGAAGACAAAGTCTGAAGACAACTGCTGAAGACAAAGTCTGAAGATCAAGTTCTCAGAAGTTGTCACAACAACTGAAGTAGTTCTCTTCACTAGTTGTGATGGTTTATATTTCAGTAGTTTGTAATCAGTAGTTTTTTATTATGTAAAGCATCTGAAGTTCTTATACTTCAGATGTTATAACTTCAGTAGTCATAATGTTAGTGTATACTTAGCTTCTAGTGAAGGTGTCCTCAGTTGTTGTGGACATCTTTAGTAGTATAGTTTAATTTCAGTTGTTTGTATAAATCAGTTAGATGTCACTATCATGTGACGTCAGCTGATTTCACATTCCTTATAAAAGGAATGTTGACCTAATTTCCCTCGACGGGAAGCGTGTGCATGAATGAAAACATTCTTTTTGCAAAAAACTCACTCTATAACTATTACTGTTTGATTGAATATTCATATTATTCTTGCTAGAATTTCGTCTAATTCGTGTGCTATTCCGCTGCAAATCCTAATCTAATTGATCAAACTAGATCTCGATCCTTTCAAATGGTATCAGAGCAGGTTAATCATTGATCGATTTAACAATTGATCATTGAAACTGTTCTTCTGATATCTTAGTTTGATCGAATTGGAAAATTTGCAAGAATTGGTTATAGAGTTTGTTTTTTTCTGTTGCTTCCTGTGAATCAATTTGAGATTCTTCTTATTTCAAATTGTGTTGTTGAGTTTTTAAGTTAGGTTCGTTAAACTCTAATTGAACCTGTTTGAATTGGTGAAAATGGCTACATCAATCAATGATCCTCACAATAGTGGCTCCTCAACAAAGCCTCCGATGCTTGTTAGGAGTGAGTACAACATATGGCAACGACGAATGCTCCATCACCTGTGTGTTAATAGTTCATGTTGTTGGAAATCTATGGTTCATGGACCATATAAGCCTATGGTGAGTAATCCAGAAACCAGTGAGATGGTTTCGAAGAAGAAAGAGCAATATTCAGATGAAGATCTGAAACTGTTTGAAATTGATGCTAAAGCCCATGGAATTCTGGCCATCGCACTGCCTAATGAAATCTATTCTGGACTTATGCATCATGAATCTGCTCATGACCTCTGGGTTGCTCTAAAAGAACAATTTGGAGGAACTGATGAGGTCTTAGCAAACAATAGAGAAATCCTTGCCCAGCAATATGAGACATTCTCTCATAGAAAGGGTGAGTCACTCACTCAACAGTTTGAGCGATTCTCCTATTTGATATCTGCGTTGAAAATGGTTAAACATGAATATACAAACAGTCAGATGAACAACAGATTTCTCAGATCCCTGCCTGAGAGATGGGACACATATACCATTGTCCTACGCTCCAGTGCAAATCTAGATAATCTATCTCTCACCAATTTCATGGGAACTGCTTACATTTGAAAGAGAGATAGAACATAAAAGAAAACTGACTTCATCTAGGAAGCTCACTGATGACTTTGTACCAGGGAATGCTGCTCTGGTTAGTCATGAGTCAGAATATGCTACATCAGAAAGTTCCTATGATGAGCATATTGATTTCTCTTCAAACAGTGGAGATCATGCTTTTGCTGGTATTGATGGTAATTCAGGATGTAATAGTGACAATCTATGCTTTTTGATGGATGATTTGAAAGGAATTGCTGATGATGATTTGGAAGAGATGGATATTTTAAGCCAAATGGGAATAGTTAATATCAGATCTCAAAAATTTTAGAAAAGGACATGTAGAAAATTCCCTGGTCTCTCTCGAAAAACCAAAGTTGGTTTTCACAAGAGCAAGTTAAGGTGTCACAAGTGCCATAGACTTGGACATTTTGCAAGAGAGTGTAGATCATATGGATCTAACTCTTCTGCACCCTTTGTAACTTTTCCAAGCAATAATTCACAAAACAAAGGGCAACATTCTACCAATTCCGGTCATCATTCACAAAATCAATCATCTCCTGCATATTTTGTTCCTTAACGTCAAATACTATATCCTTATCCCTTTTTTTACATGCCACAGTCCAATCAGGTTCCTGTACCCATAGCTCAACAATCACATGCCCTACCTGAGCCTCAACTACCTGAATCAAGTCAACAATCTCAATCTCAATCTCAATCACATCAAAGCTTTTTCACTCCTGGAGTTGTTGACTAGAGTAGTTTACCAGATGATCTTTTTGGTTATTCTGAACAAATGTTTTCTCATGCTAGTCAACAAGGTGGTGAAAATCATTTTGGAAATCTTCCTCTTATGGCCCTGGAGTTTACTGGTGGTTCAAGCTCAAATGCTTCATCATCACATGTACCACAAATATCTTCTGAGGCTAAGGCCAAGTTGTGTTCTGAGTCATGCATAGTTGCTTTTGCCTCAATTAGAGAAGCAAATGTAGCTTTAAATAATCAAAATCTTGACCTAGAGAAAGTGATTTCCAAAAGAAAAGCTGAGTTTGAGTCTGTTTTAAAAGACAAAGATGATGAGATTTACAAATTAAAATGCCAAATCATTGATGAAAAGGCTAAGGTAGAGGTCATCTTAGAAAATCAAAAGAGTCTCAAAGAAACACTTACAGGTACTCAAGTGGAGTGTGAATGTTGGGTAACATCTTGCAAGGGGTTTGAAATGCTTCTCAGTAGGCAAACTGCTTCAAATGTGAAGTTTGGGTTTGGATATAATCACACTGAACCTCCTATAGATTTTACACCCAAGGTGAGATCAATTCCTAAACCATATCATCATCTGTCTCATCCTCAAGTGATAATGTACAATTAGAGGATGAAGTCACTAATAGTACCTCAGCTAATCAGTCTACTCATGGTCCTACTGCTGATGAACACATGATCAAAGAAAAGCTGATTCCTTCAGGTGTTGTCTCAAAAGGTATCCAAAGTACTGAAGAGCAAGTAACAACACCTGAAGAACATTTCAAGCGAAATGGAACCAAACATGGTTTGCCAACTACTGAAGAATCTATGAGGAAATCCAAATGTACTAATAGAAAATATCTGAAGAACAAGTCTTCAGTTGTTACAAATTCTTCAGAAGCTGATCAACAGAAGATGAAGAAAAAGCCATGTGAAATTTGTGGTCTATTCAATCATCTCACTAATGAATGTTGGTACAGAAAGGGTTCCAAATTTAACAAGGATAAAATAAACAAAAAGAAAATTAATGAAATGAAAGTTGAATTTGAAACCACGTTTGTGCCATAAACATCTCAACCTGATAAACCAAAGTCTTCACAAAAATCTAAACAGAAGAAAGAAGTTTATCATAAAACAGCTAAAAATACTCATCAAAGAGTATCAAAACTACAGACTAAGTCTGTGTCTTTCAAAAAGGAGGACATGGTGTCTCACAGGAATCATTCACAAACAAGTTCTAATGTGTCTGCTAAACTGAAAGCTTTCACAACCAATCAGACACAACTTGTTATCATGGTTCAACATCTATTGGGGAGAGTTAACCAAATAGATGTACATGTGATTAAACCACTGAAAAGGAAACCTAAGCCAAAATCAAAGGAATCCTTTTCAGCACCATCTCCTTCTTCAAAGGCTGTTAATCATGACAAATCAGTTATATAAAAGCTGTTGATAAGAACAGACCCAAAACCAAAAAGGTTTGGGTCTCAAAAGCTAAGTAGTTGTTGTGATATATGCAGGGTTCTTCAACATGCTATAGAAGCATCTGGTATGTGGATAGTGGAGGATCTATGCATATGACTGGGAGCAAATCTCTTCTTCATGACTACTCTCAAGGAAAGAAGGGATTTGTATCTTTTGGTAATGATACTAAGGGTTACATCATCGGCAAAGGCTTTGTTTCAAATGGTGAAATAAGGTTTGATGATGTCAACCATATGAAGAATCTCAAGTATAATTTGTTGAGTGTCAGTCAAATGTGTGATAAAGGCATGTTGCATTTTTTACCAGTCAGAACTGTCGAATTCTGTCTTTCAATGTTTTGAATATGATTGACAAGATATTGGATGAACATACTCTCCTGAAAGCCAACAGGGTTGGAAGAGTATATGCCTTAGACTTATCAAAGAAAATTGATCTAAAAGGCCATCCATGTCTGTTCTCCAAGGCCTCTCCTCAGGAATCTGAGCTTTGGCACAGAAGGCTTGGTCATGTGAATCTTAGAAATATGAACCAGCTGATCCTTCATGGGTTAGTGAGAGGTCTGCCATTAAAGGAGTTCAAATGTGATGACAACTGCTCTGCTTGTTTAAAAGGAAAGCAACATAAAGTATCATTCCCTCCAATAGAAGAACCAAAGTCCACTGCCTGCTTGCAATTACTGCATATGGATCTTTTTGGTCAAGTAAGAGTGATGAGTATGGCAAAGAAAAAAATATCATCTGGTAATTATGGATGATTATTCCAGATTTGTATGGACCTTCTTCTTACATTCAAAAGATGAGGCTGGTCAAATTATCATCTACTTTGTGTTGCATATGGAAAAGCAATATTCTCTTTCTGTCAAGTGTGTGAGGAGTGATAATGGCACAGAGTTTCGAAATCACACACTTGATGAATTTCATTTCTCTAAGGGAATGAAGATGCAGTTTAGCATTCCTAGAACTCCTGGACAAAATGGAGTGGTGGAGAGAAAGAACATGATCCTTATTGAAGCTGCAAGGTCAATGTTGGCTAATTCTGGTTTGCCACTAACCTTTTGGGCTGAAGCTGTTAACACAGCTTGTTATGTACAAAATAGAGTATTGGTAAATCAAAGGGTGATGAAGACTCCTTATGAAGTGTTACATCATTTGGCTTCTCTGATTTCCTTTTTTAGAGCATTTGGGTGTCCCTGTTATATTCTTAACACAAAAGATCCACTTCAGAAGTTTGAATCAAAGGTGGATATAGGGTACTTTGTTGGGTATTCCTGTACTTGCAAGGCATACAGAGTTTTTAATTGCAGATCAAAGATTGTAGAAGAAACCTTGCATGTAAAGTTTAATGAATATCCAAAGGAGAAAATCCCACAAAATTCTATGGAGTTATTTGATCTGGACATACTGCAATATGTTCCTTATCAGTCTCCAAATGTTGCAGGTTTTGTGAATCCATCATCTTTTGCAACATGTTATCCATCTGTTGGTATCAATGCAAGTTTTAGTGATTAACTGCCTGAGTCTACTAAACTTGATGTTTTTGTAGCTTAAGCAGTTCCATCCATAACAAATGCTAATGAGATCTCTGAATCCTCTACATCATTTGAATTATCATCTCATTCTAGGTTTCAAGAATCTGGATCACCATCTGTTGCTGCTGAATCACCTACAAACACTTGCACAGATCTTATTGAGTATCAAGAACTAAAGAATCATCCCATGTCTCAGATCATTGGTGACATGAATGCTGGGGTTCACCCAGAAGTCAATTGTCCAACTTTTGCTTCTATGCTATCTTCATCAGTCAGCAAGAGCTAAAGAATTATCATATTGCATTAAGAGACAATGGATGGGTTGAAGCTATGCAACATAAGCTTCTTCAGTTTCAAAAGCACCAAGTGTGGGAACTGGTTCCTCTTCCCCAAGGTAAGTGTGCAATAGGCACTAAATGGGTGGTTAGGAATAAAACTAATGAATAAGGCCAAATTGTCAAGAACAAGGCCAGACTGGTTGTACAGGGGTTTTCACAAGAAGAAGGTATTGATTATGATGAAACCTTTGCCCCTGTAGCAAGACTGGAAGCAATGAGATTGTTTTTAGCTTATGCTGCTTTTCATAATCTCAAAGTTTTTCAAATGGATGTCAAAAGTGCATTCTTATATGGTAAACTAAAAGAAGAAGTTTATGTGTGCCAACCACCAGGTTTTGAAGATCATAAACATCCAGCTTGGGTGTATAAGCTTGATAAGGCTCTTTATGGACTAAAACAAGCACCTAGAGCCTGGTATGAAACACTGTCAAACTTTCTTCTTCAAAATAATTTCACTAGAGGCTCCATAGATAAAGCCTTGTTCATTAAGAAAGTAGGCATGCATAAGCTCCTTGTTCAAATTTATGTTGATGATATTATTTTTGAATCCTCTGATTCACAGTTGTGTGATGCCTTTACTAAGTTGATGCAACAAAAGTTTGAATTGAGTGCCATGGGAGAATTATAGTTCTTTTTGGGGTTGAAAATCAAACAAAAGGCTCATGGAACTTTCATTCATCAGTCAAAATATACAAAGGATTTGTTGAAAAACATTTGATTTACAAAACTATAAGCCCTGTTCTACTCCCATGTGCAGCACCACACAACTGGATGTTGATCAGAAAGGTAAAGTAGTTGATGAAACTCTTTACAAACGTATGATTGGTTCCTTGATGTATCTTACAGCTTCTAGACCAAACATTATGTTTGCAACTTGTGTCTGTGCTAGATTTTAGGCTACACCTAAAGTATCCCATATGATTGCAGTCAAAAGGATCTTTAGATATTTGCAAGGAACTCAATCTGTAGGACTTTGGTATTCCACTGGGCACTCTTGCAAATTAGTTGCTTTCTCTGATAGTGACTATGCCGGGTGTAAATTAACCAGAAAATCCACCTCTGGTGGATGCCAATTTCTAGGAAACTGTTTGGTTTCTTGGCAGAGTAAAAAACAAACCTCTGTTGCTACATCCACTGCTAAAGCAGAGTACATTTTTGCTGCAAGTTGTACATCTCAGGTACTCTGGCTTCAAAATCAATTACTGGATTATGACAGTACACAGACTAATACTCCTTTATTAATGGATAGTGCTTCAGCTCTTTGTATTGTTAAGAATCCTGTCCAGCATTCTAGGACCAAACATACTAAGATCACACATCACTTTATCAGGGATTGATATGAAAAAGGTCTCATTGATCCAAAGTTTGTTCCTAGTGTTGATGAGCTTGTAGATATATTTACTAAGCCTTTGGATAGTGCAACTTTTCAAAATCTTGTGCTAAGGCTTGGTATGCTGCAACTTGAATAAGTTGACAACTATTGATGATCTCAGCTCCCAAGCACTGATGAGTGTTAGTATACAGCTATCACAAATATGTACTCAAGCTATTTTATCTTCAACAGTTTTTCATAACTACTGAAGACTAAATTCCTTAAAGTACTAAAGTACTTTATCCGTTGTAAAGTACTGATGTGGTTACAACTACTGACGACTGTTCTAACAGATAAGTACTGATGACCAATGAAACATCTGAAACTCAAATAATCTGCTGAGTAAGTGTTTAGGTCAAATGAAACAACTGAGATATGTGAATTGACGATAACAACTGCTTTTTCATTTCAAAACAACTAAAGCCAAACCAAGTCTTCAGTAGTTTTTTTTAACTACTGATGACAAACACCAAGTCTTCAGTTGTTTACAACACCTGAAAGTTAAAACCATGTCTTCAGTCATTTTCTAACAACTGATGACTAAAACCAAAACTTTCAGCTGTTTTCTTTCAGTCATTTCATAACCTATAAATACCTAACCCTTGTTGGGATTCAACATGTTTATCAAAGTTCATATCATCTTCATTTGTATGAAAAACGCAGCGGAATATAGTTTTAAAACATGTTAATATGTTGATTATTAAACCCATTTTAATTAGCAAACCCCAAAGCCATGGATCAATATACGAAATACATACAAAGGAACAAACATAGGATGTAAAGAACACAACCTTTGGAGCTGTTCAAAGACGAATTTCAAGAAGAGAAAGAAGATGAAATCGTGGCTGAAACTTCAAAATAGAAGTCCTCAAGAGGTGATACCCCAAGCTAGTACAAACACCTTTGAATGCTAGGCTTCTTGACACAAATTTTTCAGCAACAGAATTGTTAGGATCTCAGCCCTTGGTTTAATCGATTGAACAGATTTAGCAGCGGATTAGCTCAGAATTAGACAAATTCAACAAGAACAATTGATATAAAACGATAAAAGAATTTTGTTATAAAGAGAGAGAAATATCCGACAAAAGGAATATTGCATTAGGATTGTCGGCCTCAAAGGCGCGATTACAGGTGAGTCATCTTTCCTTATAAAGAAAAGAATGACGTAGGCTGATGTCACTTGAAAGTGACATGTAACCGTTTTATAACTACTGATGTTTAACAACTACTGAAGATGTCAACAACTGACATCTTCTTACAAATGTTCCTAAGTGTTAAACATCTCATTTACAACTACTGAAAAACATAAAACTACTGAAACTACAACGACTGAAGAACAAGCTCTTCAGTCGTTTTACAAAACTACTGAAACATAAAACATAAAACTACTGATATCACAACTACTGAAGAAGTACTCTTCAGCAGTTGTGACAAACTACTGAGGCTTCAGTACTTGATCTTCAGACTTTGACCTTCAGGCGTTTCATCAGCTGATGACTTCAGTAGATATCATCAGCTGATGTCTTCAGTCTTTGTCTTCAGACTTTGTACATCAGTTGTTGATCTTCAGCACTTGTGAACTCTTCAGCTGTTGTACTTCAGTACTTTGGTCTTTCAGCTTCATCACTTGTGTTCTTCAGCTGTTGTACTTCAGTACTTTGATTCTTCAGCTGTTAAGATCTTCAGCACTTGATCTTCAGCTGTTGTAGTCTTCAGCACTTGTCAAACTACTGATGAGGCTTTCAGCAGTTGTTGTGATACCGTGTGGGACTTAGAGATTTTCTGATCTTGGCTCATTGGTTCTTTTGGTCCAACAAACTCCCCCTGAACCAATGCAGCCAAAACCTCTAACTTATTTATACTCCCACTTATTGATGGCAAAAATGTTGGTCTTTTTCCTTCTTGATCAGTAGAGAAGATGACCCATGTACGCTCCGGCCTGGGAAGAAGTCTCTGATGATCTGTTTGGCATGATATGGTTGGGAGCTCTGTATTGGGGACTTGGACACCGAGCTGTTGCCCCAACCATGAGATCTACTTCCCGTGTATTAGCCTATATGATTCCCTGGTGTAAGCCCTTAAAAACATGATTTGCTCATCCATTGTCAGCACCTCGGGCACACCATCAAATAATCCTTCTCGGCCATACACTTCAGATATGTACTTGGCCTGTTTTCCATTTTTGAGCTCAACCGTTGTTATTTGTCTATAAGCAAACTCATCTGGATGAGTTCCTTCTAAGAGCAGGTTGAGCTCTTCTTGTTTGAAGTTTTCAAGTCGTTTGTAAACCAATCCCTTCTTTATAATTTTGTTCTCTAACATCTTTTGAGGTGGTTGTTTGGCTTCATAGGCTTTCTTGAACTCTTCAACAATTTCCCAGGGGAACACTACAAGCACCACAGTGATGTCTTCGTCGACAACTCTCTTCACTTGGCCCTTGTATCTTGAAGGAATTTCTTTCTTGACAATCCGATGTGCCACCCTAGGATCAGGCCATATCCTTACTCTTTCCCTTTGGTATTGAAAGGTATTAGCAAGGGTGTACAATCTTAATATTTCTTTCTTCATGCTGATCATTGAAGAGGATGTAGCATATGCTTTGTCAATGCTTTTCAGCATTTCCTCATCATGTTTTTGCATCTGTTCCTCTTCAATCTTTATCATTACATCATGCATTTGAGAAGCAGGAGTGATGGACATTGGTTTAGCCTTAGGCAAAGTAATGACTGCAGAGAGTGGCAGTCTGTCTTCATCCTCCTCTTCATCTTCATCAGGCCTCAGTACCTTTCTTTTCTTTTGGCTAGGTACATCACTGGCAATGGGTTTTTGAGGTAAAGGATTTGGTTTGTGGGGTTGGATGGTTGGTTTAGAGGGTAAAGGAGTTGTTTTAGTGGGTTGTGGAGATAGTGATTTTGAGGATTGAGGTTCAGACTGTTTTAGCATTTTAGCTGTGAGGGAGGCTTTGGTAAATTTTGTCAGTTCTTTTCGATTCCCAACCCCAGCTTCATTCAATACCTCAATCACTAGACCTTTGGAGTATTCTTCAGACGAACAAATCTTTAGTGGTTATTGCCAAGATGTTGTCCCTGGTCCAGGCCCTTATTTCCATTAGAGATCTTCCCAGGTATTTAGCTATAAATCTGATCATTATTTCCAGCCTTTCTCTTTCTAAGGCATCATAGCTAGCCCATCTGGAATTGATCTCCTCTGTTTCCATCCTTCTGATCTCGGAGTCTAGTTGTTTGATGTCAAAACCCTGCCTATACAACTGCTCAATGATTTTATCCATTGACCGGTTATGGTTGGCGTCAGCTTCTTTCACCATATCCTTCAGCTCCTTCTCCTTCTCAGACTCTCCTTTTCTCTTTTGATATGTGACATGAAAGTCTTTTTGACTTTCATTCACTTCAGCTCCCTTCACTCTCTTCTTCTTCTCATTTACAACCTCAGATTCTTTCGCCTTCTCCCCATCTATCCTCTTCCTTTTTCCTTTAACTAACTGACTCTCCCCCTTTTTGGTTGCATTGGATGCAAGGGTTTGAGCAGTAGAAAGAGATTTAGTCACCAACTCCTCCACCAAGGGTTGTATTATTGTAGGAAGCCTCTCATCAATGGCTTTGATCACTATATCTGTGATCATGGGAGTGATGAGAGGTAGGGAATTTTGAAGAGTAGCAACTGATTGATCAGGGTGGTTCTGTTCCTGAGAATCAGTGCCGAAAGCAGAGGCTGGTGGCTTGGAGGTATATAGGCTCAGTGTGTAGGGGACCTTCAGAAGAAGGTGCCATCTGTGGGTGTATTGTGGTGGCAGATGGACTTGCATCCTGAGACATCTTGGCCAGCAGCTCTTTGAGTCTGCTAACCTCATCCTCTAGAATGGTGTTTTGAGCAACTACATCAAAGAAGAAGCTCAGGTCATCATCAGTTGTGACTGAATCACCTGACCTCCTGACAAAGTCAGAATGAACATGCCTTGAGTGTAGATCAATTGTAGCATGTGCCCCTTGTTCTCGGTTCTGGGGACTTCCAGCCTCAGGACTATGTCCTTTCATAGCTGTTGCCACTGGTGAGGACTTAGAGATGTTACCAGCTGCATCCTGGTCATTTGCTGAGTCAGAAGCAGTGGCAGCCTCACCAGTAGTTCGCACCTCCTTATCTACACTAGAAGATGGAACATGAAACCCCTGTGCTGTGGGTTGACAGAAGCATTTTGATCCTCCCCCTCAGGTGTTGAGGTTATCCCAGTAGTAATTGGTGTCTGGGTGGGGGGTGAGGAATGCAACTGCGTCAGCACTTTTGCAACAAGGATAGTAGGGCTTTGAGGGGCGGTTGCATCAGGAGAGGGTGTGGAAGCAGTGTGCACCCGGGACAGGTGGTGCTCTTCAATGGTAATCCCCTCAAGTGAGGAGGATCCCAGCACTGTGGCTTCCCTGTGAGTGGTTGCTTCAGGTTCCTTTTGAGAGGAAACCTGAGCGGCTTCAGTGGGTGGAGTCACAGTCTCTACTGGGGGGTTATTTCCAGCAGAGATAACCTGCGTTGGTGCAGCAGGAGCATCCACAGGGGACTCAATTCCCTGAGTAGCTTTCTTAGGCTTCTTCTTGGTGGGTTTGGAGGGGACTTTGGATTTGGAGGTGGAGGCTGTGGGTTCCAGCTGCGTGGGTTTGCGCAGCTTGGCAGCCTGTTTGAGAGTTTGGTCAGTGTTGTGTCGGGAGTATACCTCCGGCAATACAGCCAAAGCAGGGACTCCCCGACCAACTAGTCCCTCAGCAGAAGCTGATTCTCTATTATGGCCATTATAAATCGAGGATATAGTATCCAACGGTTAGAAAGTGGTTTTGTGGCCATATCCTTGAGTTCAAGAAAATTATTTCAGAAAAGTTTAGTGGTTGTGTTCAAGGATAGAGAACAATACCTGTTGCCATCTGGAAGACAGTTGATCCCAAGAGGAAGTCTTCGGAGCCAGGCAAACATTGACCATATGAAATAATAATCGTTCAGCATCTGGAAAATGTTTCTTCAGGATTGTTGAAGCACTAAGATCACCCTGATATCCATGTTGTCCAAAGGAAAGATCAAGTTGGCGCTTAGGATATCCAACAGGGTAGGCAGCATCATCTAACAGCAATATTTGGCGGATGGTAGCAGTAGAGATGACCACCTTATGCGAGTTGATAGATGAAAGGATAGATTCTCCATTAACGGTCGCATTCATCCAGAACTGATGTAGCGAATCGGCATAAATGATTGGATTTAAAAGGAAAGCCGTTTTTAGTGGGGATTGGACCATTAGATCTATAGCATTTTCAAATTTGGTCCAGAAGGGCGATTTTGTAAGGTACGCGACACAGTTGTGTCGAGGTTTGAGTTGCATGGTCGCCATTAATGAAGGTGAAAGGTTTTCAGAGCTTTTGAAAAGTTAGGTCGTGAAAGAATGAAAAACTCTGAAAGAGGGATCAGGTATATATAGTGTACGGGTGATGAAACGACTGAATGTTTTGGTGTTAGTCATCAGTATTTGAAGCTACTGATGACGTGGTATTAACTTTCAGACGTTTGAAACGACTGATGGTATTGGTGTGGTCAGCAGTTATAAAACAACTGAAGACATGGTGTTTACTATCAGACGTTGAAACAACTGAAGTCTCTGATTTAGGCATCAGTAGTTTTAAAAACTACTGAAGACAAGTTGGACTTCAGATGTTGAAACAACTGAGGACCTGGTATTAGTCATCAGTAGTTGTGAAACTACTGAAGACCGTGGTTTTGCCATCAGTTGTTGTAAACAACTGAAGACTTGGTGTTAGTCATCAGTAGTTGTGAAACTACTGAAGACATGGTATTGCTTCAGTTGTTTTAAAGAAACAGCAGTTGTGAACTACTGAAGAGAGAGTACTCATCAGTAGTTGTCGTCAATTCATAGCCTTTCAGCTGTTTCATACTGTCCTCAACACTTACACATCAGCTTTTAGCTGTTTTCAGTAGTTTTCAGGACATCAGTATTTATCTGTTTCTACTGATTTTCAGTAGTTGTAACTACATCAGTAGTGTAGAACAGATAAAGTGCAGTACTTAAAGCATTTAGCCTTCAGTAGGTATAAAACTACTGAGGGTAAAATAACTCATCAGTACTTATATGTGACATGGTTACCAATGATCATCAGTAATTACTGAGATCATCAGTAGTTGTCACTTATTCTAGCTGCAGCATACCAAGCCTTAACACCAGGTTGTGGAAAGTTGAACTATCCAAAGGCTTAGTAAAAATGTCTGCAAGCTCATCAGCACTAGGCACAAACATAGGATTAATTAGACCCTTTTCAAAACAATCTCTTATAAAATGATGTCTAATTTCTATATGTTTGGTCCTAGAGTGCTGGACAGGATTTTTGACAATGCAAAGAGCTGAAGCACTATCCATTAATAATGGAGTCTTAGTCTCTGTAATGCCATAATCCAAAAGTTGATTCTGAAGCCAGAGTATTTGGGATGTACAACTTGCAGCAGCAATGTACTCGGCTTCAGCAGTGGATGTAGCAACAGATGTTTGTTTCTTACTCTGCCAAGAAATCAAACAGTTGCCTAGGAATTGGCATCCACCAGAAGTTGATTTTCTGGTCAACTTACATCCTGCATAGTCACTATCAGAGAAAGCAACTAATTTGCAAGAATGTCCAGTGGAATACCATAAGCCTAGAGATTGTGTGCCTTGCAGATATCTAAAGATCCTCTTGACTGCAATCAGATGAGACTCCTTAGGTGCAGCCTGAAATCTAGCACAAACACATGTAGCAAACATAATATCTGGTCTAGAAGCTGTTAAATACATCAAGGAACCAATCATACATCTGTAAAGGGTTTCATCAACACCTTTACCTTTCTGATCAACCCAATTGTGTGGTGTTGCACATGGGAGTAGAACAAGATTTACAGTTTTGTAAATCAACTTATTCAAAAGATCTTTGTGTATTTAGACTGATGAATGAAAATTCCATCAGCTTTTTGTTTGATTTGCAACCTAGAAAGAACTGTAATTCTCCCATTGCACTCATTTCAAACTTCTGTTGCATTAAGGTTTGGAAATCCTCACACAATTGGGGATCAGAGGATGCAAATAGAATATCATCAACATAAATTTGAACAAGTAGCTTATGCTGATCCACCTTCTTAATAAAAAGTTTTATCTATGGAGCCTCTAGTGAAATTATTCTGTAGAAGAAAGTTTGATAAGGTTCATACCAAGCTCTAGGTGCTTGTTTCAACCCATAAAGAGCTTTATCAAGCTTATATACCCATTCTGGGTGCTTATTATCCTCAAAGCCTGGTGGTTGACACACATAAACTTCTTCTTATTGTACCATATAGAAAAGCACTTTTGACATCCATTTGGAAAACTTTAAGATTGTGGAGTGCAGCATAGGCTAAAAACAATCTAATTGCCTCCAGCCTGGCTACAGGGCAAAGGTTTCATCATAATCAATACCTTCTTCTTGTGCAAACCCCTGCACAACCAGTCTGGCCTTGTTCTTAACAATAAGCCCATTTTCATCAGTTTTATTCCTAAACACCCATTTAGTGCCTATTGCACACTTACCTGGGGTAGAGGAACAAGCTCCCACACTTGCTGTTTCTTGAACTGAAGAAGCTCAAGCTGCATGGCTTCAACCCATCCATTGTCCCTCAAAGCAACATGATAGTTCTTCGGCTCTAGCTGACTGATGAAGAGAGCATAGAAGCAGAAATTGGACAACTGGCTTCTGGTTGAGACACCAGCATTGATATCACCAAGGATTTGAGATATTGGGTGATTTTTCAGCTCTTGGTAAACAATCAAATCTGTGCAAGTGTTTGTAGGGTCTTCAGCAGCAGCAGATGTTGATGCAGATTCTTGAAACCATGAAGATGGTGGCAACTCAAATGAAGTTGAGGATGCAGAAATCTCATCAGCATTGTTGTGGATGGTGCGGCTGGAGCTACAGGAGCATCAGGTTTAGAGGACTCAGGCAGTTGATCACTAAACCTGAAGAGGTGATTACTACTATCATCATCATCTTCAGTAGTAACACCAGGTGGTGAACTGTTGACAGGAGCAACAGCAGGAGATTGATAAGGAACATATTGCAGTATGTCCAAATCAAAGAGCTCCACAGGGCTTTGTGGAATCTTGTCCTTTGGAGATTCATTGAACTTGACATGTAAAGTCTCTTCAACCATCTTTGTTCTGCAATTGAAGACTCTGTATGCCTTGCAAGTTGATGAATAACAACAAAGTACCCTGCATCCACCTTAGGATCAAATTTCTGGAGCTGATCCTTTGTGTTGAGAATGAAACAGGGACACCCAAATGCTCTAAAAAATGAAATGAGAGGGGCCAAATGATGTAGAACTTCATATGGAGTCTTCATCAACCTCTGATTTATTAGCACTCTCTGCACATAGCATGCTGTGTTGACAGCTTCAGCCCAAAAGGTCAATGGCAGTCCAGAATCAGCCAACATAGACCTTGCAGCTTCAATGAGGGTCCTGTTCTTCTCTCCACAACTCCATTCTGTTCAGGAGTTCTTGGAATACTAAACTGTCTCTTTATTCCCTTGGAAAGGTAGAATTCATCAAGTGTATTGTTCCTGAATTCTGTTCCATTATCACTTCTAATACTTGACTGAGAGGGAATACTGCTTCTCAGCATACAACACAAAGTTTATGATCTTCTGTGCAGCTTCATCCTTTGAATGTAGAAAGAAAGTCCATACAAATCTGGAGTAATCATCCACAATTACCAGACAGTATTTTTTCTGTGCCATGCTCATCACTCTCACAGGACCAAAGAGATCCATGTGAAGAAGTTGTAAGCAGGCAGTGGACTTTGGTTCTTCAATAGGTGGAAATGAAACCTTGTGCTGTTTTCCTTTCAAACAAGCAGTGCAGTTGTTTTCACACTTGAACTCCTTCATAGGCATTCCCCTCACTAAACTATGGTGTATCAGCTGATTCATGTTCTTGAAATTAACATGTCCCAGCCTTCTATGCCATAGATTAGATTCTTGAGGAGAGGCCTTGGAAAATAGGCAAGGATGGCCTTTGAGATCAATTTTCTTGGAAAGATCTAAGGCATACACTCTTCCTGTCCTGTTGGCCTTCAGGAGAGTGTGAGCATCCAATACCTTGTCAATCAAACTCAGAACTTTGGATGACAGAATCCTGCAGTTCTTGCTTGTGAAAAGGGCAACATGGCCTTTGTCACACAATTGACTGACACTCAAAAGATTATACTTGAGATTTTCCACATGGTTGACATCATCAAACTTTATTTCCCCATTGGAAACAAAGCCCTTCCCAATGATGTAACCTCTTGCATCATTGCCAAAAGAAACAAATCCCTTCCTTCCTGGAGAGTAGTCATTAAGAAGTGAGTTGTTCCCAGTCATATGCATAGATCCTCCACTGTCTACATACCAGATGCTACTTTGGCATGTTGAAGAAACCTGCATAAATAAACAATCAGTTAGTTTTGGAGACCCAAACCTTTGGTTTTTGGGCCTGGTCTCATCAACAGATGGTAAACTAACAGGTTTATTGGACACAATAGCTTGAGGTGAAGGAGATGGTGTAGAAGAGGAATCCTTCGGCTTGGATCTCTTTTCTGGGGTTTCAACACAGGGCCATCAAGTTGGTAAACTTCCCAACAGATGTTGAACCATCATTACCAGCTGTGTCTGATTCTAGGAGAGAGCTTTCAGCTCTTCAGACACATTGGTATTGGTGTTTGATGATGAGTTCTTGTGTTGCACCATCTTCTTTTGAGCAACCTCAGCTATTGCCTGTTGCACTCCTTCCTTTTTAGATTTCTTTTTGGTCATTGGAGTAACAGGATTTGATGCTGCTGGTACAAACTTGGACTCAAACTCAGTTTTCATTTTAGCCAAATTTTCTTTAATTTTCTCTTTTTGTTTGAGTTTGGATCCCTTTTTGTACCAACAATCATCTGTGAGATGATTGAATAGACCACATATTTCACATGGTTTCTTCTTCATCTTCTGTTGATCATCAACTAAAGAAGATGAAACTACTGAAGACTTGCTCTTCGGCAGTTTAGAAGCACTTTTTGCCTTCTTGTCAACTTCCTTAGTAGGCTTCAAATCCTTCCTACTGACAGTTTTCTTCTCTTCAGTGCTGTCAGTCATTAGGATTTGAACTCCAGATGTTATCCCCTGCTCTCCAGTACCCTCAGTACTTCTAGGGATAACACTTGGTTGATCAACTCATTGATCATGTGAGTGTCAGCAGTTGAACCATCAATATCAGCTGTTAGGTTCACAGAGGGATTACTACTGACTTCAACTACTGATGGTGCTTTATCAAGTAGTGAATCACATGATGAGGTGAATTGGTCATTACTTTCCCCATCAGAATCCGCTCCTGCTCTTGAAGCAAAAACTGTAGGAGGAGCAGTGTGATTATAACCAATTCCAAACTTCACATTGGAAGCTGTTTGCTTACTAAGAAGCATTTCAAAGCCCTTGCAAGATTGTACCCATCGATCACACTCTACCTGGGTGACAGCAAGAGTATCTTTGAGGTCTTTGTACTTCTCTAAGAGTACATCCTCCCTAGCCTTATCATCAGAAATTTGGCATTTTAATTTGTAAATCTCATCAGTTTTCTCTTTTAGCACAGACTCAAACTCAGCTTTATTTGTGGAAATTGTTTGTTCTAGCTCTACATTTTTATTGATTAAAGCCACATTTGCTTCTCTAATAGAGGCAAATGCTGCTATGCAAGTTTCAGAACATAATTTGGCCTTAGCCTCAGAGGATACCTGTGATACCTGTTGAAGAGGTATTTGAGGATGATCCATCAGAGGATTCCAAAGCCATGAGAGCTAGATTTCCAAAAGGATGCTCACCACCATGTTGACCAGCACCTGAGAACAGTTGTTCATTACCAGACACATCATCTGGTAAACTGCTCCAGTCAACAACACCTGGTGTGAAGAAGCTGTGTTGTTGAAGTTGATTAGGTTGATGAGATTGGGATGGTTGAGGCTCAGGGAGTGCATGTGGTTGCTGAGCAGTGGGTGCTTGAACCTGACTGGTTGTTGTGGCATGTAATAGCAGGGGTATGGATATGGCATTGGCCCCTGTGGAACAAAATATGCAGGAGATTGTGGTTGATGATGATAACCAGAATTGACAGGTTGTTGCCCTCTGTTTTGTTGACTACTGCCAGGGAAAGTCACAAAGGGTGCAGGAGAGTTAGATCCAGATGATCTACATTCTCTTGCAAAGTGCCCAAGCCTGTGGCATTTATGGCACTTCAACTTACTCTTGTCAAAACCAACTTTGGTTTTGCCAGAGAGTCCTGGGAATTTCCTTCCAGTTCTTTTGTAGAACTTCTGAGATCTGATATTTATCAAGGCCATTTGGCTCAAAATATCCATCTCTTCTAAGTCATCATCAGCAATCCCCTTGAGATCATCCATGATGAAACATAGATTGTCACTATTACAACCAGCAGAATAACTATCAACACTCACAAAGGCAGGCTCAGAAGTGTTTGTAGAGAAATCAATATGCTCATCATACTGGCTTTCAGATGACGCATATTCTGACTCTTGATGTCCAATCAGGGCAGTGTTCCCTTGGACAAAATCCTCAGTGAGTTGCATGATGAAACCAATTTCCTTTTCTGCTCTATCTCTCTCTCGAATGTAAGCAGTTTCCCATGAAGTTGGGTGAGAGATAGGCGATCAACATCAGCATTTGAGCGTAGAACAATGGTATATGTGTTCCATCTCTCAGGCAGTGATCTTAAAAATCTATGGTTCATCTGACTCCTGGTATATTCATGTTTAACCATTTCAATTCAGAGATTAAACATGAAAACCGCTCAAATTGTTGAGTCAGAGTCTCACCCTTTCTATGAGAGAAAGTCTCATATTGTTGGGCGAGGATTTCCCTGTTGTTTGCTAAAACCTCATCAGTACCACCAAATTGTTCTTTGATGGCATTCCAGAGGTCATGAGCAGACTCACAATGCAGAAGCCTAGAGTAAATCTCATTAGGAATAGCCATAGCCAAAATTCCATGGGCTTTTGCATCGATTTCAAACAACTTCTTGTCCTCATCGGAGTATTGCTCCTTCTTCTTTGAACCAACTGGTTTGTTTCCGGATCATTCACCATTGGCTTATGTGGTCCATGTACCACAGATGTCCAACAACCTGAGCTATTGACAGACAGGTGATGGAGCAATCTTCTCTGCCAAATGTTATACTCATTCCTCACCAAGATCGGAGGCTTGGTAGAGGATCCAGTATTGAAAGGATCATTAGAAGAAGTAGTCATTGTGGAAAATCAGACAGATTCAAGTAAAAACACAATAAATTTAGCTCAAAACCACACAGAACCTCAAATAAAACGGCCAGAAGCGATACACTCTCAATCTCTATAACAGATCCTTGCGAATTTTGCTAATTCGATTAAACTTAGAGCGATTGAACAGTTTCAATGATCAATTGTTAGATCGATCAATGATTAACCTGCTCTGATACCATTTGTTAGGATCTCAGCCCTTGGTTTAATCGATTGAACAGATTTAGCAGCGGATTAGCTCAGAATTAGACAAATTCAACAAGAACAATTGATATAACGATAAAAGAATTTTGTTATAAAGAGAGAGAAATCCGACAAAAGGAATATTGCATTAGGATTGTCGGCCTCAAAGGCGCGATTACAGGTGAGTCATCTTCCTTATAAAGAAAAGAATGACGTAGGCTGATGTCACTTGAAAGTGACATGTAACCGTTTTATAACTACTGATGTTTAACAACTACTGAAGATGTCAACAACTGACATCTTCTTACAAATGTTCCTAAGTGTTAAACATCTCATTTACAACTACTGAAAACATAAAACTACTGAAACTACAACGACTGAAGAACAAGCTCTTCAGTCGTTTTACAAAACTACTGAAACATAAAACATAAAACTACTGATATCACAACTACTGAAGAAGTACTCTTCAGCAGTTGTGACAAACTACTGAGGCTTCAGTACTTGATCTTCAGACTTTGACCTTCAGGCGTTTCATCAGCTGATGACTTCAGTAGATATCATCAGCTGATGTCTTCAGTCTTTGTCTTCAGACTTTGTACATCAGTTGTTGATCTTCAGCACTTGTGAACTCTTCAGCTGTTGTACTTCAGTACTTTGGTCTTTCAGCTTCAGCACTTGTGTTCTTCAGCTGTTGTACTTCAGTACTTTGATTCTTCAGCTGTTAAGATCTTCAGCACTTGATCTTCAGCTGTTGTAGTCTTCAGCACTTGTCAAACTACTGATGAGGCTTTCAGCAGTTGTTGTGATACCGTGTGGGACTTAGAGATTTTCTGATCTTGGCTCATTGGTTCTTTTGGTCCAACAAGAATCCTCTTTTGTATGCTGAAATTTTCTGCCCTAACTATTCTTCAAACGTGAGAGAAGGAGAGAGTAGAGAGAGAGCTTTTGGTGTGTGTGTTCTTGGATGTGATGGAATGAAAATGTGTTCTAGTGTCCAAGACTTGCATGTCTTGGAACTAATTAAAATTTGGGGCATCCAAGACCAAAAAGGGGCGGCCGAAATGGTCCCCTTTTGTTTCCCTCTCAATTCAAATTTTTATAAAAACATTTACAATCACATCCCTTGTTTTATAAAATTAAAACCATTTTAATTTTATATCACTAACACACACTATTATTTTCCATTGCTTAACCATATTAAATAATGTACAAATAATCTTCTATGAACAAATTATCTATATAATGATGTTCATCTACAAAAGCAATAATTTAGAAAATCCAATTTTCTAAATTGGTGTCATTATTTATTTGTGTGATCTTATCAATAAATAAATTACCTTTTGGTGTTTGTTTGGCTTGATATTGGGTATGACCCGACTTGTATCATATTACACTAGCCACATCAATTTAATATGAATCTTGGGCAGATCAATACTTTCAATCTCCCACTTGCACAAGATTTATAGAAGATTGATGCAAGCAGCAAATAACGCCTAGCAACGGTTTGCTACCCCTAATGTATATGACTAAGTGCCATTCAATAACATTATCCTTTTCAAGTACCTTACTTGAATATGTTTTAGGTGAATTAATCATCTATCCTTTTGTTGAAGATGTCATGTTAAATCCAAGAGACACAGAATTGTCATTCTCTGATGATTTAACTTTAGCAGGCCTTAGACATCTAACTCTCAACGAATAAGAGGAACAAATTCCATCTCGATTACATACGTCTCTCACAATCACCTCATGTTATACCTGAACTCAACCTTATGTACTGTCTTTTCAGAACAGCAAAGAACTAAGTCAAAGTACAATACTTGGTGAATATCAAGACCCAATATGTATCTCAGGTTTGAGGATACAATGATATTCGCCTTTACTCAAAATCTCTTATGACAAATCAGCAAGATTCCATGCAGAAATAATTGAGAGCGGGTCAGTCCAACATCTATATCCCATAGATATCAATGAACCTTGGTAGCAACCTCTTGCTATATATTCATACCATATGAATATCAACCAATCCGAGTTCATTATAGTCTTATATTTATAGTTGTTCCCACAAGTATAATCGACTGCGGACGTTTAGAATAACTTATTTATTCATGGATTTAAACATGCTAAAATAGAAGAACAAATGAAATTATAACTATATAATTAAGTCAAATAACATTAGTTCCAATATCTATATGCAAAATACAACATCAAACCCAGTCACTTGAATATCTAAGTCCCATGGCACAAACATGACCCTCATGCTTTGCCTATTCGAGGAGCTTTGTGAGTGGATCCGCAACATTTTTATCAGTGTGAACTTTGTGAATACATATCTTTCCCTTTTCAACTTCATCCCTTATGTAGTTGAATCTCCGTTCAATGTGCTGAGTCTTTTGATGAGCACGAGGTTCCTTGATTTGAGCAATCGCACCCTCGTTGTCACAAAAGATCTCTAGGGGATCCTGAATGTAATGGACTACCCCTAGATCGGCTATGAATTTCTCCAACCATGCAGCTTCCTGTGCTGCCATTGAAGCGGCGACGTATTCTGACTCTGTAGTGGACAACGCTACGACTTCTTGCTTTGAGCTTTTCCAAGAAATAGCTCCCCCATTCAGAATAAAGATGTACCCTGATTGAGATCGTGAATCATCACGATCGGTTTGGAAACTCGCATTCGTGTAACCTTTTACAACGAGTTCCTCTTCACCAGATCCGTAGATCAAGAACATGTCCTTAGTCATCCTTAGGTACTTCAGAATGTTTTTGACAGCGATCCAATGACTATCACCAGGATTTTGCTGGTATCTACTTGTCATGCTCAAAGCGCATGACACGTCTGGTCTAGTGCATATTATTGCATACATGATGGATCCTATAGCAGATGCATATGGGATAGCCTTCATTCTATTTTGCTCCTCTTTTGAGCTAGGACATTGAGTCGTACTCAATATTGTCCCTCTTTGAATAGGTACAGTACCTTTCTTAGAGTTTTCCATGTTGAACCTTTTCAAGATTTTGTCAATGTATGCACTTTGATTCAAACCAATTAGCCGCCTTGATCTATCCCTATAGATTTTTATTCCCAGAATATAAGCGGCTTCACCAAGATCCTTGATGGAAAAACAACTTCCAAGCCAGGTTTTTACACCTTCCATGGTTGGAATGTCATTTCCAAATAATAGTATGTCATCAACATACAATACTAGGAAGGTCATTGTGCTCCCACTAGCCTTCTTATACACGCAAGCCTCATCAGCGTTTTTGATGAAGCCAAATTTCTTTACCTCCTCATTAAAACGGTGATTCCAGCTTCTCGATGCTTGTTTCAATCCATAGATTGATTTCTTTAACTTGCATACTTTGTTAGGATATTTAGGATCGACAAAACCTTCAGGGTGAACCATATAGACATCTTCCTCAAGATATCCATTTAGGAAAGCGGTTTTGACATCCATTTGCCAAATCTCATAATCATAATGAGTAGCTATGGCAAACAATATCCTTATAGACTTTAGCATTGCAACAGGTGAGAATGTTTCATCATAATCAACCCCTTGAGTTTGAGTGAAACCCTTTGCTACAAGTCTAGCTTTGTAAGTATCCAAGTTTCCATGCATATCGGTTTTTTTCTTGAAAACCCACTTACTTCCAACTACTTTGGAATTTAGAGGTGGTACGACAAGTTCCCAAACTTGATTGTCATACATGGATTGCATCTCAACGTTCATGGCCTCTAGCCATTTGTCACAATCCAAATTGGACACTGCATCATGATATGTGGTTGTTCATCTGAATCTACCACATAGCATCCATCTATGAAAAATCCATATCTTTCAGGTGGATTACAACTTCTACTACTTCTGCGAACGTTTTGTGTGTATTGATCAAACGCTTGATCATCCTCAACATTTTCATGTTGAGTGCTAGTTTCAACCAAACGTGCATCGGGTTGTGTTACTTGATCCTCCTCAAGATCCACTGTTCTACTACTAGTTCCTTCCATAAGGAACTTTGTTCCTAAGAACTCACCCTTTCTGGCAACAAACACCTTTTGTTCCAGTGGATCATAGAAATAATATCCCATAGAATCCCTAGGATATCCAATAAAAATACACTTGGTGGATCGGACTTCCAATTTGTTTGGGGTGGGAGTCTTAACATAAGCCTCACAACCCCAGACCCTTAAGTATGATAGGGATGGAACTCTTCCATGCCATATCTCAAAAGGTGTCTTTTCCACCTTTTTGGTTGGGGCCATATTCATAATACGGGTCGCGGAGAGTAAAGCGAAACCCCAAAATGATAGAGGCAATGTGCTTCCAGCCATCATAGATCGAACCATATCCAATAAGGTTCGATTTCTCCTCTCAGACACACCATTATGTTGTGGTGTCCCAGGTGGAGTGAGTTGTGAGATGATCCCACAACTCCTAAGATGATCTTGAAAAACATCACTTAAGTATTCACCACCTCTATCGGTACGGAGAACTTTAATTGACTTGTTGAGTTGATTTTCAACTTCATTTTTGAAGATTTTGAACATTTCAAAAGCTTCATCTTTATGCCTTAATAAGTACACATACCCATAGCGACTATAATCGTCAGTAAAGGTAATGAAGTATCTTTCACCATTCCTAGTCATCGGCTTAAAGGGACCACATACATCCGAATGTATGATTCTTAATAAATCTTTTGCCCTTTCATTAGTCCCACTAAAGGGTTCCTTAGTCATTTTTCCTAGTAAACAAGATTCACATACATCAAATGAATCACATTCATTTGTTTTTAAAAGACCATTCTTTTGAAGTGTTTGTATACGTTTCTTGTTTATATGACCAAGACGACAGTGCCAAAGGTAGGTATCATTCCAATCTAATTTGAGCCTTTTGGTGGTTGCTTGGTATATTGAGCTATCATATGTTGTGTTCTCATGAACCAATTCATAAATGCCATTATTAGGTATGGCCTTAAAATAAAACATATGATTTAAAGAAACATGAATATCATTATCAACAAACTTGAAATTATAATCACATTGTCTTAAACGGGAAACGGAAATTATGTTCCTAGTCAAACTAGGAGCATATAATACATTATTTAAAATAACTTCCAAACCACTTGGAAGCTTCAAAATGTAGTCTCCTTGGGCTTCTACGTGAACCTTTGCACCATTTCCCATGAAGAGACTAATTTCCCCTTTTGCATAATGTTCATTTCTTTTGAACCCCTGCAACAAATTGCAAATGTGAGTTCCACATCCGGTATCTAATACCCATGTGTTAGAGGAAATAACATTTAGCTCAACATGTATCATATAAATTATACCTGAGGTTTGCCCCGCATCCCTCTTTTCTCTCAACTCTTTGAGATAGACTGGACAATTTCTCATCCAATGCCCTATCTCACCACATTTGAAGCATGGGTCGTTAACAGCAACCTTCTGCTTCTTCTCCTTGGGCCTCGAAGGTTCCACCCTAACAACCATCTTCCCCTTTCCTTTAACGTGCCCCTTTCCTTTGGCAACAGTTGCCTTAGGGGGGGGAGTAGAGACGTTCTCCTTCTTCCACCTTCATTAATGTTAAGAACACGTAAAACCCTTTTAACCATTCCTGCTTCAGCTGTTTTGAGCATTGAATGAAGTTCATTTATGCTCTTTTCCCATCCGTTCATGTTGTCATTCAAGACAAACGCCTCAAACTTCCTAGTTAGGCCGTTAAGGATCAAATCCGTGGCTAACTCCTTTGAGACAGGACAGTTAAGCCTCTGAAGGCGGTCGATATGGCTTTTCATCTTAAGAACATAAGATGAAACTGATTGGGATTCCTCCATCCGACATGCATGAAGCGCTCGAACCGTTTCGAAGCGCTCCACCCTAGCTTGTTGTTGGAACGTTTCCCGCAACTGAGTGATCATGTCATAAGCTCCATGGAGCTCATACTCCTTTTGGAGTTCAGGAGTCATACTTGCTAGCATTAAGCAAGAGACTTGGATAGAGTCTTCAACATATTTGACCCAATCATTATAGGCCTCCACATCCTCTTCGTTAGGTTCATCGGGGATGGGATCATCAAGGATGTAGGCCCATTTTTCCTGCTTGAGAACGATTCTCAAGTTGCGGTACCAATCCATGAAGTTGTTAGGTGTTAGACGATCCCTTTGAAGGTTCGCCCTAAGAGATTGGTTGTTTTGGTTGGGTACATCGTTATTAGCGTTGTTGTTGTCGGCCATCTACAAGATTTTACAAAGATCCATTTTAGTAATTGTGATAAAATTTATTTCATTTTATTAACACCCTTTTATTTCTCATAGACTTAATAAATAAAATTCTAGAATCCAACGTTATATTTAAATATTGGTTAGGTGACCTTTATCCCATTATTTAAATAAACAAGGTAGTCATGAATGACAATTGCAACCTATTGCAACTTCTAGTGATATGGGATCGTATGAACATCTTATGTTTACAACGGCATGTTATCCCATCAACACCTTTTATAAAACACATTTCAGGTGATCCATTCAATATTTTTATAAATCAAGTCGTCCTACTTACACACACGTGTGAGTTTACTACATAAGTGGGTAGGTGACCTTTATCCCACAAACATGGTATTCTCATCTCAAGTTACAAGTTCCCTCAAAGTGGTTAGGTGACCTTTATCCCACTAAGAGTTTGCAAATAACCTAAGTGTTGTATAAAAGGATGGTGTTTAACTTGTTTCTCAAAAGGGATTTGTATTTTCACAATTCTTGTTTTAGAAAAGTCCATGTAGTATATGATTGTATGCATTCAACCATATGGTATCCATTTGGTTCTTTTAAATAAAACCCATTTTATTTTGCAAACCAACAACTCCTTTTATAGACCCATTCTATTTAGCTTAATGATTTGAGAACCAATTACATGTAATAGTTTGTTATAATAGAAGGTTTGTAAATCACATCCAAATATTCAAAACAAACAACATCATAAGCATTTAACCAAGCATAAACATAACATTCACATATGCATAACAAAGCATACTAAGTTGAGCACACTTGTTTAGCCAAAACAAGTGTGTCAAAAGGTCTTGTCCTAATGGGTTAAGAACATGATACAAGGTTGAGAAAAGGACTCCCACTTGAAACCACATCTTCAAGCATCCTCTTTGTCCATCTTCTCTTCAAATCATGATCTTGAGCATCTTTACAAAATATGTATCCTAATACATTTTTTCTAGTAAAGAGAAAAAAACTTAATCTATTTATTACAAACCATATGAATAAATGAATTACAAAACAAGACTTGAAACATGAAATTGAATTATTACATAGCCAAATGAATATAACATGACAACCAATCAATCAATCCACATGGTCTAGGCTTTGTTATGCATAACCAAAACAACATATCCAAAAAAAACTTATGTCATGAAATGGGGCAGCCCCTTTTTAACCCATGTTGTTGGCCAACACAAACCAAAAACAAATGGGTTAAGTCCATACAAACAAACATCTTATGACTAGATTTTTTAAAGATCCTTACATGCATAAAGTAGTATCTTTAAGAAATCAAAACGGGGTTTTACATTCCAGCCCACAAACATACGGGTATGAGGTGTCAAACACCATAAAACCCGAGAACAAGCAAGAAAAAAACATGTATGCTTTCGTATATGTGGCTCTTGATGCCATTGTTGGGATTCAACATGTTTATCAAAGTTCATATCATCTTCATTTGTATGAAAAACGCAGCGGAATATAGTTTTAAAACATGTTAATATGTTGATTATTAAACCCATTTTATTAGCAAACCCCAAAGCCATGGATCAATATACGAAATACATACAAAGGAACAAACATAGGATGTAAAGAACACAACCTTTGGAGCTGTTCAAAGACGAATTTCAAGAAGAGAAAGAAGATGAAATCGTGGCTGAAACTTCAAAATAGAAGTCCTCAAGAGTGATACCCCAAGCTAGTACAAACACCTTTGAATGCTAGGCTTCTTGACACAAATTTTCAGCAACAGAATCCTCTTTTGTATGCTGAAATTTTCTGCCCTAACTATTCTTCAAACGTGAGAGAAGGAGAGAGTAGAGAGAGAGCTTTTGGTGTGTGTGTTCTTGGATATGATGGAATGAAAATGTGTTCTAGTGTCCAAGACTTGCGTGTCTTGGAACTAATTAAAATTTGGGGCATCCAAGACCAAAAAGGGGCGGCCGAAATGGTCCCCTTTTGTTCCCTCTCAATTCAAATTTTTATAAAAAAATTTACAATCACATCCCTTGTTTTATAAAATTAAAACCATTTTAATTTTATATCACTAACACACACTATTATTTGCCATTGCTTAACCATATTAAATAATGTACAAATAATCTTCTATGAACAAATTATCTATATAATGATGTTCATCTACAAAAGCAATAATTTAGAAAATCCAATTTTCTAAATTGGTGTCATTATTTATTTGTGTGATCTTATCAACAAATAAATTACCTTTTGGTGTTTGTTTGGCTTGTTATTGGGTATGACCCGACTTGGATCATATTACACTAGCCACATCAATTTAATATGAATCTTGGGCAGATCAATACTTTCAACCCTACTTCAAACTTTTCATAAATCGATTTCCGAACTTCATCTCCCATGGCGACCGTGCAAATCAAACCTGGACACAACTGTGTTGCTTACTTCATAAATCGACCTTTTGGACTAAGTTTGATGATGCTATTGATCTCATGGCTGATTCCTAGTATCGAACTACTTTTCTTCTGAATCCTACCATCTATCTCGACTCTCTTCATCAATTCTGGACAAATGTCACCATCCATACTGGTGAGAATGATGTTGCGATCACTCTCCAGTCATTTGTAAACAAGAAGAAGGTGATTGTCACTTATGCTATCCTTCGCCAAACGCTTGACGTGAATGATGCTACCTTTATCACCAAATACCCCAAGGGCACCATTGATCTCTCATTCATTAATCATGGTTATGAGGGCAACCTAAGTGCTACTACCATTCTAAAGAAGCACTTTCATGATGCTGAACGCCTAATCTGTCACATGATCAATGTTTGTCTTGCCCCCAAAACCTCTTCATGGGATCAAATGTCATCCAGGTGGCAGTAGGTTTTGTATTCTATTCTCGAACGCCAAAGCTTAAATTTTTCTGAAATTATATTTTTAGAATTAAAAGATCTGGCAATGAAAGCTGTACCTAATAGTTGGCTATTATATCCAAGGTTTCTTATGGCCATAATCATGAATCAGTTACAATCTCATGGCCCTATTGGCCTTGGAGTCCCTGCTGTGGTAGTTTTGCCAGAGGTATACTCCAGGCACAACTTTGACCCACACCTCAAAGAGGCTGCCAAACTGCTAAAACCCAAGCAGAAGGTACCCACAGCCTCATCCTCCAGATCCAAAGTCCCCTCCAAACCTCTCTCCAAACAACCCAAAAAGGCTACTCACGGAGTTGAGTCCCCTGCTGATGCCCCTGCAACACAAACGCAGGATGAAACTATGGGTAGTAATCCCCCTATAGTTTCCAGGACTCTACCAACTGAAATCACTCAGGTATCCTCTCAACAGGATCATGATGCAACAAAAATGGGGATACCTCATTACTGGAATCTCTCTCACTTGAGAGGATTGCCATTCAAGAGCACCATTCTCCCCAGGTGCAATCCTTTTCACACCTATCTCCTACTGAAGCCACCCCTACAAGCCCAAGTATGGTTATTGCACAAGTGTTGACTCAACTACATTCCTCTACCCCTTTCCAGAAACCTATTACTACTAGAAAAACCTCATCCATTGAGGGAGAAGATTATAATGTAGCTGATAACCCACAGCACAGGGATTACAGAGTTCAATCTCCCAGTGTAGAGGAGGAGATTAGAACATGTGGTGAGGCTGCCTCTTCTACTTGTTCAGCACATGATCAGGATGAAGTTGGTATCATTTCTAAGTCCTCACGAGAGGCAACTGCCAATGAAGAACATTATCTTGAGGCATGAAGTCCCTAGTTCCGAGAAATAGGGGCACATGTGAATACTGATCTACACTCAGCACATGTTCATCCTGATTTCGTCAGGAGGTCAGCTGATTCAGCACAGACTGATGATGACCTGGACTTTTTCTTTAATGTTCTAGCCCACAATACTATTTTTGAGACTAGGGTATGCACACTACAAGACCTTCTTGCCAAAATGTCACAAGAATCAAGTCCATCTGCCCACATTCACCCACAGATGGCAGTTTCTCCTCAAACTATCCTAAATACTGAGCCACTCTCAACAAACTTGCCACCAGCCTCTGCTTCAGGTGCCATTTCTCAGGGACAGAACCCCTCTAAGCAAATGGTTGCTGCCTTTCAAACATCCTTACCTCTCATCACTTCCATAATCAAAAACACTGTACATCAAGCCATTGATGAGAGGCTTTCCTCAACTCTTCAATCTTTAGTTGATGCTGCGGTTTCCAAAAAACGTTCTGACATTCACACCCCTAAACCAATGCAACCAAAAAGGGGGAGTCTAAGTCAGTGAAAGTAGACAAAAGAAAAAGAGCTGAAGAGGAAGCAGAAAAAGAGCAGAAAGAAAAGGAAATGATCACCTACAAAAAGAAGAAATCCTCTGAAAAGACTAAAGGTGAGAAAAAGTTGGAAGAATTGATCAAAGAAGCTGATGAGCAACATAGCAGATCTATGGATAAGATTATTGATCAACTCTTCAGACAAGGATTTGACACTACCAAAAGTTGACTCTCATATCAGAAGGTTAGAGATTCAAGAAATTGAACAAAGATGGGCAAGTTGGAGTAAAAAAGAAAGAGAAAGGCTGGAAACTATGGCAAGATTTATATCAAAACATCTGGGAAGGTCGATCATTGAAGTAAAGTCATGGTCCAGAGATAGTATTTTGGAGATAACCACGAGAATCTGTTCTTCTGAAGTATTTAACAAAGGATTGATCATAGAAGCTCTTGATGAAGCGGGTGCTGGGAAAAGGACTCATATGGCAAAACTATCCAAAGCTTCACTCAAATCCAAACTGCTAGAGCAGCCTGCACCATCACCCAAACCAAAACAACCACCTTCACAACCCTTAAAACCAATTCCTTTACCTAAGAAACCTACTGAACCCATTACCAATGATGCACCTAAGAGGAAGAGAAGGGTGTTAAGGATGGAAGAAGAAGATGATGATGAGGATGATAGTCTGCCACTCTCTGCTGTTCTCAAAATAAAAATGCTTGAGCCTAGGAGTCAACCAACAACAATCACACCTGACTTTCAAAGGCAAATGGTAAAAGTCAATCTTGAAGAAGAAGAACAGCACAAACAACATGATGAGCAACTCTTAAGGATGATTGATAAAGAGTTTCCCAAGTCTTCATCCATACAAGCTATGAAGAAACATGCTCGGAGGTTGTATGCTCTCAGATTTACATTCAATATTAGAAAGAGAGAGTGAGAATTTGGCCTGACCCCAGAGTAAGTGACAGAATTCACAAAATGAAGATTCCAAGCAGATACAATGGCCAAGTAAAGAAGATTGTAGATGTTGTCATAATGCTGGCCATTGTAGTGTCAACCTGGGAAATTCTTGATGACTTCAAGACAGCTTAGAAGTCTAAAATGACTCCACAAACTTTACTAGAAAACAAAATGGTAAAGAAGGGGTTAATCTACAAGAAGCTTGAAGAAATAAGAAGAAATGAACTCCAGTTATTGCTTGAAGAACTCACAATGGAAGAACAAGTTGTTTTCCTTGAGGCCTATGTAAGGGAGTTTTACAGACTCATTATTGGAAGTAGGTTTCATAGATGAGGTAACAACTCTGTGTCCAATTCCCCAAGACAGAGTTCCTATTCATCCTTTGCCAATCAAACCTTCTGAAATCTCTTCCCTGGCCTGAGATTACAATTGAAGAATTCTGAGCTGATCCAGATTTTGTTTTTGCCAATAGGACCTCAATAATTTTAAAGGTTTTGGCTGCATTGGTTCAGGGGGAGTTTGTTGCACCAAAAGAACCAATGAGCCAGATCATAAAAACCTATAAGTACCACATACATCAAAACAAGTGAAGTGATCTACATCTGCTGAAGACAAAGTCTGAAGACAACTACTAAAGACAAAGTCTGAACACAAAGTCTGAAGACAAAGTCTGAAGACAAAGTTTGAAGACAACTACTGAAGACAAAGTCTGAAGACAACTGCTGAAGACAAAGTCTGAAGATCAAGTTCTCAGAAGTTCTCACAACAGCTGAAGTAGTTCTCTTCAGTAGGTATGATGGTTTATATTTCAGTAGTTTGTAATCAGTAGTTTTATATTATGTAAAACATCTGAAGTTCTTATACTTCACATGTTATAACTTCAGTAGTTATAATGTTAGTGTATAGTTAGCTTCTAATAAAGGTGTCCTCAGTTGTTGTGGACATCTTCAGTAGTTTAGTTTAATTTCAGTTGTTTGTTTAAATCAGTTAGATGTCACTATCATGTGACGTCAGCTGATGTCACATTCCTTATAAAAGGATTGTTGACCTGATTTCCCTCGACGGGAAGCGTGTGCATGAATGAAAACATTCTTTTTGGAGATAACTCTCACTTTATAACTATTACTGTTTGATTGAATATTCATATTATTCTTGCTAGAATTTCGTCTAATTCGTGTGCTATTCCGTTGCAAATCCTAATCTAATTGATCAAACTAGATCTCGATCCTTTCATCAGTGTACTTAAGCCAATCGTTATAGGCCTCCTCATCATCCTCAGTAGGTTGATCGGGGATAGGGTCGTTTAAAATATATGATCGTCTCTCTTGCCTCAGAACGATTCTCAAGTTTCGATACCAATCAATGAAATTATTATGATTTAGACGTTCCTTTTGGATAATTACTCGCAATGATTGGGCGGACGCACATGAATTATCATGATTATCATTATTGGTGGCTATCTACAAAATTTAACAAAGATCTATTTTAGTATTTTCGATATTGCTATTTTAAATAATTAATACCTTTTAAGGTCATTTTTATATTAAAATCTAGAACCCCACATTACATTTAAATTGTGGTTAGGTGACCTTTATCCCATGATTTAAATTAATAAGGTGGTCAACGATTGACGGTTGCAACCGTTTGCAACTTCTAGAGGTATGGGATCGACTTTAAACATCATATGTAAAGTCGGCATGTTAATCCCATCAACACCATTTGGAAACCATATTGCAGGTGATCCGTTTAACATGGTTTGCAAATCAAGTTACCCTACTTGCACACACATGTGAGTTTACCAACATAAGTTGTTAGGTGACCTTTATCCCACAAATGTGGTATCCCCACCTTAAGTCACAAGTTCCCTCCAAATGGTTAGGTGACCTTTACCCCATTAAGAGTTTCCAAATTACTCAAGTGTTGTGCAAAAGGACGGTGTTAAACTTGTTTGAAAATATTTAGAGATTTCATAATTCTAGTTTAGAAAACTCTATGTACTTGTACTTGCATGCATTCAAATACAAGATACCTTATGGTCCTTTGATTAAAACCCATTTTAATCTTTAAATCATTAAATCATTTTAATGACCTTTTATTACCTCTTAATGATTAAGAACCATTTAATTAGATTGTTAAGTTCATAGAAAGGTTTGTTAAAGCAAATATCACATACATGCTATCAACCACAATAATATAAACAAAACAACATAGCATATGTGCATAACCATAGCATCTAAAGTGGTCCACATTTGTTTGCCGTCACAAGTGTGGTCCATAGGCATTCCTAAGGGTCACAACAAAACACATAGAAAGCTTCCAAAAGCCTCCCACTTGAATCCACATCCAAAATGCTCCCTGTTTCTCCTTTGTGCTTCCAATGCATACGTCTTCATATTACAAGATATAAAGTCCTAATAAAAGATATCTAGTAAAATGAAAATGCACCTAATGTATTTATTACAACCCAATAATAAATAAAATACATTTTAAACAAAGCACAAATAAATAAATATACAACCCCATTGAATAAATAAATACAACCATTGCAATCATCCAAACAACACAAGGCCAAAAGCTAGGTTATGCACCAATATAAACATTCATCATATCATCCAAAATGTAACAATGAATCCCCTCAAAACCACGAAATTTCAGCCAAGATAAACTGAAATTTCGGGTTTTAAACATTGTCCAAACAACATACATATCAAGATACATATCTTTCAAGGTTTAATCACAAGCATGTGTAATATGACCTTGAAAGTTTGGGGATTCAACATACAAGAATATTGCAGCCCTTAAAAGGGTTATAAAGTCCCATAAAAACAATTTTAAAGTACAAGAACAAGCATGATATCCATATAACTGGCCCTTGATGCCATTGAAGGCTTTGTTAGAAGATAAAACCAAGTTTAACCTCTTAAACTTTCAGAAAAACGCAGCGGATATATATATTTTAAAACATGATTATAAAGCTAAAATTTCATGTTTTTATGGTGACATATATATGAATGAAACAAACCCAAAACAAAAGGATCATTATATGTGAATAAGCAAGCTATGAACATATGTAAATGTACATAAAATCACAGCTACAATGAGCTGTGAAAAACTACCTCTCAGCAGCTCAAAATCGATCAAGAAGGGGATGTATGATGCTTAAAATTCAGCCAAGGCTCCAAAGAAAGGACCCCTCAAGCTTATCTTCCCCAAGCTAATATGCAAGCACCTCTTCATGTTAGGGTGATGAACACCAAGTGACTCCAAATCCTCTCAAAAACTGCTGGAAACCGAGAACTTTTAGAGAGAGAAGTGAGCGGCTAATTTTGATTGCATGTGTCTTGAGATGTTGAGTGTAAGAGTAGTTATTGAGGTTCATATGTTTTCAAGAAAGCAAAACCTCTCATTGGAGAGGATGGGGTGGCCGAAAATTGGTCTCTAGACCAAAATTCCCCCCAAAACATTATAAACCAATTTATAAATTAGTCCTTGTAAGTTTATACAATTAACTTTGTATTGTATAACTTATACACTCTTTTATTACTTAATGTTATCTAACTAACTTAAATAACACTAAGTAATGTTCTTGAACAAAAGTATCCTAATAAGTTGTTCCATCTCACATGCAACTTATTTAGAAAACCCATTTTCTAAATTTAGTGTTTTTATTTATTTGCATGATCATATCATCAATTGAATAATTGTCGGTGATTGCAAAGCTTGTTATTGGGTATAACCCGAATTGGATCATGACATACTAACCTCATCAATGTTCTATGTGTCTTGGGCATATAGAATCCAACAGTATTTCATTTAACTCATCCATTACATATATATAAGACATGACAAACATTTTACCTTAAGCTCCTAAACTAGGTACATATGTATCAGCAGAAAGTTAGACATATTCGAGCAGGCAACGACACATAATGCAATAACCAGTGGATGGAGGCATTGTGTAAGAAAAAGGGATCGTACGTCAATTTACATCTGCCTACACCCCAAAGATGAGTGGAGTTGCAGAGCAAAAGAATCGGAGCTTGATAGAGACAGCAAGAACGATGCTTTCTGACTCGAAACTGCCTATCCGATTTTGGAAAGAGTAGTGGGCAATGCATGCTACACCCTAAATCGGGTCTTGGTGGTCAAACGTCATGGTAAAACATGTTTTGAGTTGCTTCAGCGACGTAAACCTAACCTGGAGTATCTCGAACCATTTGGTGCACCATGTATGATGCTGAAGAAAAATCAGTTTGGGAAGTTCAGTGAGAAGGCTGAAGAATGGATCTTTCTCGGCAACAATATACCAGACAAGAGACTTTGTAAAAACTCAATGGGTCAGGTAGAAGTATGGTGCAACGTTGATGTTCAGAGATACACCACCCCCTGCTGGAAATGGACCTTCATAGTTCTTAGATTATGATGGATTCTTTAAGTCCTTCAACATACCTATCTCCCTTCCTGATGATGAGTTAACAACCAGAATGATGTTCGATGTTTTAGACACACCGCCATTAGATTCGACAACATCAAATCCATAAGGTAACTCTTCGAATCCTTTAGGGGGACCACTTGATGTAAGCGATTCTTCCTCTGATGATGAAGAAGTGGAGACTAAACATATGGACCAGGGGGAACAGGTTCCAACCAATGAAAGTACACAAGCATCAAATCCTCATGCCTCTGTCACTTTGGAACCTCATACTCCAACAGCTACAGATCTTGAACTTGAGTTTAACAATCTTGATCATAAGGTGGCTATTCCAACAACTCCTGGATTCGGTTAAATGTTTATCATCCCTTGGACAATGTCATTGGGGATGTTAGATTGGGATTACAGACCAGAAATTAGCTATACACAGCTGATTATGCCTCGGTAATGGAAAAAGGATGCCTTCTTGACGGAGCATATCAATGTTTTGTGTCTCAATTTGAGCCAAAATATGTTAGTGAATTATTAAACGATGAGGCATGGGTCGGTGCGACACAAGGAGAACTCTTAAAGTTCAAGAAGTTAGGAGTGTGGACCTTGTGGACAAACCAAAAGGTGCTAAGGTGATTGGCACTAAATGGCTACTGAAATGCAAGAAAGATGACAAAGGGGTAATAATAAGGAATAAGGCCCAACTTATAGCTGAAGGATTTCAACAAGTCAAAGGCATAGATTACAATGAAGTGTTTGCACCAGTGGAAAGGGTGGAAGCAGTATGTATATTTCTACCTTATGCATTCAACATGAAGATCAAAGTCTATAAACTAGATTTCAAGAGTACATTCCTTCATGGTGAAATCTGTGAGACAGTGTATGTTAGTCAACCCAAAGGATTTGAGGATCCTTATCATCTGGATAGAGTTTACAAGCTTGATAAGGCTCTCTACGGGCTCCATCAAGCCTGAGAGCATGGTATGAGAAACTCTTAACTCATCTGGTGAAACACGGTTTTCGCAGTGGTGTTATTGACCGCACGCTGTTCATCAAAGAAAAAGATGGTGACTTACTGCTGGTACAGATTTATGTTGATGACATAATCTTCGGTTCTAAAAGTGAAGAGTTCTGTAAAGAGTTTGAATCAGTGATGTAAGCAGAATTTGAGATGAGTGCCATAGGAAAGATAAAGTTCTTTCTCGGGTTACAGGTGGATCAGACACCAAGGGAATATTTCTACATTAGACCAAGTATGTAGCGATATCTTCAGGCGGTTCGATATGGAGAATGCTTCCTCAACTGGAACTCCACTTGCTACAAATCATGACGTGGCACCTGACAGCCTCACGACCAGATATCATGTACGCGATATCCTGGTTTATGCCACTATGTATAGAGGAATGATCGGATCTCTCATGTACCTCACAGCCTCACGACCAGATATCATGTACGTGACGTGTCTCTGTTCCAGATATCAGGCGAAACCAAAAGTCAACCATCTCATAGACGTCAAAAGGAATTTTTGTTATCTCAAGGGTACTCCAACACTCGGGTTGTGGTATCCTCATGACGATGACTTTGAGCTTACAGCGTATAGTGACTCGGATTATGGTGTGTTATGTGCAAAAAGTGAAATAAATGCTCTAACAAGAGCATAGGTTGTGGGCCTCTCTACTGTGCAGTGGCACTGACATGAGGATAAGCACAACCTAAATATTCTAGAATCCATTGTAGTTTGTGCCTCTCTACCGTGCGATGGCACTGACCTGAGGCTTCTTCTTAGGATCAGTGATCTATGTTTGATTGATTAAGAGTATAGTAGTGGAATTCAACAATGAATTAGTCGATTCACAAGAACGAAATGATATTCAATGAAGAACAAAGACGGTTATAGAGAGAGAGAATTTTTGCAAAATATATTTCATTCAATATTCGCTTTCGTGGTAACAGAATGTCACAATTACAATTAGGTCGACACCTCTTATATAAGAGATGTGACGTCTGCTGATGTCACTTGATAGTGACATCTAACAGATTTATTACAACTGAAAGACAACTACTGAAGATGTCAAAACAGCTGACATCTCCTTACAAAAATGCTAAGTGTTATTAGTTGTTATAACTACTTAAAAACATAAAACTACTGAAACTACAACGACTGAAGAACAAGCTCTTCGGTCGTTTTACAAAACTAGTGAAAGTAAAAATATAAAACTACTGATATCACAACTACTGAAGAAGTACTCTTCAGCTGTTGTGACAAACTACTAAAACTTCTGTACTTGATCTTCAGACTTGAACTTCAGATGTTTTATGAGCTGATGACTTCAGTAGATATCATCAGCTGATGTCTTCAGTCTTTGTCTTCAGACTTTGTACATCAGTTGTTGATCTTTAGCATTTGTAAACTCTTGAGCTGTTGTACTTCAGTACTTTAGTTCTTCAGCTGTTGAAGTCTTCAGCACTTGATCTTCAGCTGTTGAAGTCTTCAGCACTTGTCAAACTGCTGATGAAGCTTTCAGCAGTTGTTGTGATACCATGTGGGACTTAGAGGCTTCTGATCTTGGCTCATTGGTTCTTTTGGTCCAACAAACTCCCCTGAACCAATGCAGCCAAAACCTCTAATTTATTTATTATCCCACTTATGTTGGCAGAAAAGTTGGTCTTTTTCCTTCTTGATCAGTAGAGAAGATGACATATAAGCTCCGGCCTGGGAAGAAGTCTCTGATATTTGTTTGGAAAGATATGAATGGGAACTCTGTTTTGGGGAACTGGACACAGAGTTGTTATCCCATTCATGAGATCTACTTCCCGTGTATGAGCCTGTAGGATTCTCTGGTGTAGGCTCTGAGAAACATGATTTGTTCTTCCATGGTCAGGTTCTCGGCTTCACCATCAAACAATCCTTCGCCCATACAGCTCTGAGATGTACTTGGCCTGTTTGCCATTTTTGAGCTCAACTGTTGTAATTTGTCTGTATGCAAACTCATCAGGATGATTCCTTCGAGTAACAGACTGAGCTTATTTTGTTTGAAGTTCTCAAGCCTCTTGTAGACTAACCCCTTTTTGATAATTCTGTTCTCTAGCATCTTCTGGGGTGGTTGTTTAGTCTCGTAGGCTTCTTGAAATCTTCGACAATCTCCAGGGTGATACTACAAGGGCCACTGTGATCTCTTCATCTACGATCCTCTTGACTTGACCCTTGTATCTCGAAGGAATGTCTTTCTTTACAATCTGTGAGCCACCCTCGGATCAGGCCATACTCTCACCCTTTCATTCTGATATTGAAATGTGTTGGCGAGAGTGTACAACCTCAGAGCTTCTTTCTTCATGCTGATAATGGATGACGAAGCAACATAAGTTTTGTCAATGCTTTTCAGCATTTCATCATCATGAAGCTTTTGCTGCTCCTCTTCTTCAATTTTTACTCTCACAACATCCATCTGTGAGGTGGGAGTGATGGGCATAGGTTTGGCTTTCGCCAATGTTAGGACTGCACACAGATGCATCTATCTTCTTCCACATCATCCTCTTCTTCTTCTTCTAGCCTCAACACCCTTCTCTTCTTCTTCTTGGGTGCATCATCGGCTGTTGGTTTAGATGGTGAGGGAGTTGGTTTTGTGGGTTGTGATTGTGGTTGTTTGGATTTGGGCTTTGAGATTGGTTTGGAGATTTGAGGGGTAGGCTGGTTTTGAGTGGGTGAAGGGAAGGTTGTTCCAGCATTTGGTTGTGAGTTTAGCCTTTGTAAGTTTTGCCATTTCAAACCTTTTTCCAGCCCCAGCCTCATCAAGGGCTTCAATGATAATCCCCTTGTGGAATTGCTCAGACAGACAGATTGGTGGCTATAGCCAGAATACTGTCTATGGTCCATGCACGAATCTCCATCAAAGATCTTCCTAAGTATTTGGCAATGAAACAGATCATGATCTCCAATCTATCCTTTTCAAGTGCATCATACCCAGCCCATCGGGTTTGAATCTCCTCCACTTCCAACTTCCTGATTTCACTATCTAATGTGGCTGTATCAAAACCTTGCCTGAAGAGTTGCTCAATGATTTTATCCATGGATCGGCTGTGTGTATCATCAGCATCTTTTACCAGCTCTTCCAAGGATTTTTCTTCAGCAGTAGGTTGATCATCAGCACTTTTCTTTGTTTATAGGTGATCAGTTGTTGCTTTTCTTTTTCCAACTCCTGGGCTTGCTCTTGGGCCTTCTCATCCTCTGTTCTTTTCCTCTTCTTTTCTTTCACTGCAGTACTCTCCCCCTTTTTGGATGCATTGGAGGTAGGGGTTTGTACCGCAGAAAGTGTCTTTTGCACAGCAGCATCAATCAATGGTTGTAAAGTTGAGGAAATCCTCTCATCACTGGCTTAGTAACAATGTTAGTGATTATGGGTGTGATGAGAGGGAGGGAATTTTGAAGGACAACAACTATTTGTTCAGGAGGGTTCTGTTCCTGAGAAATAGTGCCAGAAGCAGAGGCAGGTGATTGAGTTGTTGGGAGTGGCTCAGTGTTTGGGGAACCTTCAACTGAAGGTGCCATCTGTGGGTTGGTGGAGGCAGATGGTCTTTCTCCTTGAGAGAGTTGGTCAAGTAGGTTTTGTAGCCTACTGACATCCTCCTCAAGGATTGTGTTCTGGGCAAGAACATCGTAGAAAAAGCCCAGTTCATCATCAGCAGAAGCTGAATCACCTGACCTCCTGCTTGGAGCAGGATGTACATGCACTGGGTGTAGACCAGTTGTAGCAAGTGCCCCTTTGTCTTGGAACTGGGGACTTCCAGCCTCAGGACTATGTCCATCATCAGCTGTTGCCTCTAGTGAGGTCTTAGCAATGGTACCAGCCTCATTCTGATCATGTGCTCATGCAGAAGAGGTGGCAGCCTCACTAGATATTCTAATCTCCCTATCTACACCAAGAGATAGAAGTGGTAAACCCCTATGCTGTGGGTTCTCAATTGCACTTTGGTCCTCCCCCTCAATGGTAGAGGTGTTCCCAGTAGTAATTGGTATCTGGGGAGGGGTGAGGAGTGCAATTGAGTCAGCACTTATGCAACAAGCAATGTTGGGCTTTGGGGGGCGGTTGCATGGGGTGAAGGGATAGAAGCAGTGTGCACCTTGGGAGGATGGTGCTCTTCAATGGCAATCCCCTCAACTGAGGAAGATCCCAGATGTGTGGGTACCCCTTGTGTGGTTGCTGGAGGCTCCTGTTGAGAGCAATCCTGAGCGGCTATGGCTGGAAGAGTCCTTATATCCACTAGGGGGTTATGACCAGTGGATATATCCTGCGTTTGTGTTGCAGGGGCATCCTCGGGGGACTCATTTCCCTGAGTAGCCGTTTTGGGTTTCTTTTTGGTGGGTTTTGTGGGGACTTTTGATTTGGAGGTGTGGCTGTGGTTTCCAGCTGCGTGGGTTTTCGCAGCTTGGCAGCCAATTTGAGTGTTGGTCAGAGTTGTGCCGGGAGTATACTTCAGGCAAAACAGCCATAGCAGGGACTCCCAGGCCAACAAGTCCCTCAGCTTGAAGCTGGTTTGTAATGATGGCCATTATGAACCGCGGATATAATATCCAACGGTTAGCAGTTAGTTTTTGAGCCATATCCTTGAGCTCTGAAAATATTATTTCTGAAAAATTTAACGACTGTTGCTCAAGAATAGAATACATTACCTGCTGCCACTTTGTAGACATTTGATCCCAAGACGAAGTCTTAGGAGCCAAACAGACATTTACCATGTGAAAAATTAGGCGTTCAACGTCATGGAAATGTTTCTTCATTATAGTGGAGGCACTAAGGTTGCCCTGATATCCACGGTGGGCAAAGGATAAATCAGTTGTGCCCTTTGGATATACAGCAGGAGAAGTTGCATCATCCAAGTCTAGAGTTTGACGGAGGATAACAGGAGTGATGACTACTTCAAGGTTGTTGGCGACCGACCGGAGAGACGTTGTGTTGTTCTCCCCAGTGGTGATGGTGACGTTCATCCAAAACTGTTTGAGGGATTCGGCATGAAGGATGGGATTGAGAAGAAATGCCATTTTGTATTGTGACTGGACCATAAGATCGATAGCAGTATCGAACTAAGCCCAGAATAGCGATTTGGTAAGGTAGGCTACACAGTTGTGTCGCGGTTTGATTTGCATGGACGCCATTTAGAAGAGAGAAGTTTTGGAGAGGAACGTTAGGTTTGAAGAAGATGAAGCTTTGAAGGATTAGGTCATGGATATTTATAGGGTACGGGTTAGAAAACGACTGAAGGATTTGGTTTTAGTCATCAGTAGTTTTAAACGACAGTTGACATGGTATTACCTTTCAGACATTGAAACAGCTGAAGTCGTGGTGTTAGGCATCAGTAGTTAGAAAACTACTGAAGACCGTGGTTTTGACTTCAGATGATGAAACAACTGAGGACTTGGTGTTTGTCATCAGTAGTTGTGAAACTACTCAAGACAGTGGTTTTGTCATCAGTTGTTGTAAACAGCTGAAGACTTGGTATTAGTCACCAGTAGTTATAAAACTACTGAAGACATGGTGTTTCTTAAGTTGGTTAGAATGAAACAGCAGTTGTTGAAACAACTGAAGAGAAGGTCTCTTCAGTAGTTTTCGTCAATTCATAGCCTTTCAGCTGTTTCATACTGTCCTCAACACTTACTCATCACACTTTGCATCTGCTTTTCAGGTGTTTCATAGGACGTTAGTACTTATCTGTTTGTACTGATTTCAGTAGTTGTAACTACATTAGTAGTTGTAACTACATCAGTAGTTTGGAACAGATAAAGTACTTCAGTACTTGTGAGGCATTTAGCTGTCAGTAGTTATAAAAACTACTGAAGGTGAAAGGACTCATCAGTACTTATATATGACATGGTTACCAATGATCATCAATAATTTTTACTGAAATCATCAGTAGTTGTCACTTATTCTAGCTGCAGCATACCAAGCCTTAACACAAGGTTTTGGAAAGTAGAACTATCCAAAGGCTTAGTAAAAATATCTGCAAGCTTATCAGCACTAGGCACAAACTTAGGATCAATCAGACCTTTTTCAATGCAATCCCGAATAAAATGATGTCTGATCTCTATATGTTTGGTCCTAGAGTGCTGGACTGGATTCTTGACAATACACAGAGCTGAAGCATTATCCATTAATAATGGAGTCTTAGTCTCTGTAATGCCATAATCCAGAAGTTGGTTCTGAAGCCAGAGTACCTGAGAAGTACAACTTGCAGCAGCAATGTACTCGGCCTCAGCAGTTGATGTAGCACAGATGTTTGTTTCTTACTCTGCCAAGAAATCAAACAGTTGCCTAGGAATTGACAACCACCAGAAGTTGACTTTCTAGTTAACTTGCACCCTGCATAGTCACTATCTGAAAAAGAAACTAATTTGCAAGAGTGTCCAGTGGAATACCATAAACCAGAGATTGTGTACCTTGCAAATATCTAAAGATTCTCTTGACTGCAATCAAATGAGACTCTTTAGGAGCAGCATGAAATCTAGCACAAACACGTGTAGAAAACATAATATCTGGTCTAGAAGCTGTTAATAGATCAAGGACCCAATCATACATGTGTAAAGCGTTTCATCAACAGCTTTACCTTTCTGATCAGCATCCTGTTGGGTGGTGTTGCACATGGGAGTAGAACAGGGCTTACAGTTTTGTAAATCAAACTTATTCAAAAGATCTTTTGTATATTTTGACTGATGAATAAAGGTTCCATCAGCCTTTTGTTTGATTTGCAAGCCTAGAAAGAACTGTAATTCTCCCATTGCACTCATTTCAAACCTCTTTTTCATTAATGTTGTAAAATCATCACACAACTAGGGATCAGAGGATGCAAAAATAATATCATCAACATAAATCTGAACCAGTAGCTTATGCTAATCCACCTTCTTAATAAACAAAGTTTTATCAATGGAGCCTCTAGTGAAATTATTCTTAAGAAGAAAAGAAGAGAGTGTCTCATACCAGGCTCTAGGAGCTTGTTTCAACCCATAAAGAGCCTTATCATGTTTGTACACCCATTCAGGATGTTTATTATCCTCAAAGCCTGGTGGTTGACACACATAAACTTCTTCCTTTATTTTACCATATAAAAATGCACTTTTGACATCCATTTGGAAAAATTTAAGATTGTGAAATGCAGCATAGGCTAAAAACAATTTGATTGCCTCTAGTCTGGCTACAGGGGCAAAGGTTTCATCATAGTCAATACCTTCTTCTTGTGAAAACCCCTTACAACCAGTCTAGCCTTGTTCTTAACAATAAGCCCATTTTCATCAGTTTTATTCCTAAACACCCATTTGGTGCCTATTGCACACTTACCTGGGGGAAGAGGAACCAGTTCCCACACGTGCTGTTTCTTGAACTGAAGTAGCTCAAGCTGCATAGCTTCAACCCATCCATTGTCTCTCAAAGCAACATGGTAGTTCTTTGGCTCTAGCTGACTGATGAAGAGAGCATAGAAGCAGAAGTTAGACAATTGACTTCTTGTTGAAACACCAGCATTGATATCACCAATAATGTGAGACATGGGGTGATTCTTCAGTTCTTGATAAACAATGAGATCTGTGCAAGTGTTTGTAGAACCTTCAGCAGCAGCAAATGTTGATGTAGACTCTTGAAACCAAAAATTAGATGGTAACGCAAAAGATGTAGAGGAAACAAAGATCTCATCAACATTTGTTGTGGATGGAACTGCTGAAGCTACAGGAACATCGAATTTAGCAGACACAGGCAGTTGGTCGCTAAACTTGAATAGGTGAGTATTGATATTATCATCATCATCAATACCACCAGGTGGAAGACATGCTGCAGAAGATGATTTATCCACAGGATCTGCAACAGCTGGAGGTTGATAAGGAACATATCGCAGTATGTCCAAATCAAACAACTCCACAGGTTTTGTGGAATCTTGTCCAAAGGAGATTCATTAAACTTCACATGCAAAGTCTCTTCAACTATCTTTGTTCTGCAGTTGAAGACTCTGTATGCCTTGCAAGTAGATGAATAACCAACAAAATACCCTGCATCCACCTTAGGATCAAATTTATGGAGTTGATCCTTTGTGTTGAGAATAAAACAGGGACACCCAAATGCTTTGAAGAATGAAATTAGAGGAGCCAAGTGATGGAGAACTTCATATGGAGTCTTCATCCACCTCTGATTTACTAAAACTCTATTCTGCACATAGCAAGCTGTGTTAACAGCTTCAACCCAAAAGGTTAGTGGCAAACCAGAGTCAGCCAGCATGGACCTTGCAGCTTCAATTAGGGTCCTGTTCTTTCTCTCCACTACGCCATTTTGTTCTAGAGTCCTTGGGATGCTAAACTGCCTTTTGATTCCCTTTGAAAGATAGAAGTCATCAAGTGTATGATTTCTGAATTCAGTTCCATTATCACTCCTAATACACTTGACTGGAAGGGAATACTGCTTCTCAATATACAACACAAAGTGAATAATCTTCTGAGCAACCTCATCCGTTGAATGTAGAAAGAAAGTCCATACAAATCCGGAGTAATCATCCATAATTACCAGACAGTATTTCTTCTTTGCCATGCTCATTACTCTCACAGGACCAAATAGATCCATATGCAGTAATTGCAAGCAGGCAGTGGACTTAGGCTCTTCAATAGGAGGGAATGAGACTTTGTGCTGTTTTCCTTTTAAACAAGCATGCAGGTTTCATCACAGTGGAACTCCTTTATTGGTAAGCCTCTGACTAAACTATTCTGGGTAAGTTGATTCATGTTTTTGAAATTAACATGACCCAGCCTTCTGTGCCACAGTTTAGATTCTTGAGAAGAGGCTTTGGAAAATAGGCAAGGATTGCCTCTGAGATCTATTTTCATGGAAAGATCTAAGGCATACACTCTTCCTGTCCTGTTGGCTCTCAGGAGAGTGTGATCATCCAAGACCTTATCAATCAAATGCAGAACTTTGGATGACAGAATCCTACAGTTTTGACTGGTGAAAAGAGCAACATGGCCTTTATCACACATTTGACTGACACTCAAGAGATTGTACTTGAGATTTTCCACATGATTAACATCATCAAACTTGATTTCTCCATTGAGACAAAGCCATTTCCAATGATGTAACCCTAGCATTTGCCAAAAGAAACAAACCCTTCTTTCCTTGAGAGTAGTCATGAAGAAGAGAGCTGTTCCCAGTCATGTGCATAGATCCCCCACTGTCTACATACCACATGCTACTTTGGCATGTTGGAGAACCCTGCAATAATAAACAATCAGTTAGTTTTGGAGACCCAAACCTTTTGGTTTTGGGTCTAGTCTCATCACAGATGGTAAACTAACAGGTTTATTGAAACAACACCTGAGAGGAAGAAGATGGTGAAGAAGAGGAATCCTTTGGCTTGGATCTCCTTTTCTGTAGTTTCAACATAGGAGCATCTAATTGGTTAACTCTACCCAACAGATGTTGAACCATCATAACCAGCTGTGTCTGATTTTGTGATAAAGCTTTCAGCTCATCAGACACATTGCCAGTGGAGTTTGATAACTTCCTATGTTGCACCTTCTTCTTATGAGCACTCTCAGCTGTCACCTGTTTAATCCCTTCCTTTTTGGATTTCTTTGAGGACTTAAGGGTTATAGGATTTGATGTTGCTGATACAAATGTGGTCTCAAACTCAGTTTTCATTTTTACCATTTTCTCTTTAATTTCTCTTCTTTATGTTTGAGTTTGGAACCTCTTTTGTACCAGCAATCATCTGTAAGATATTGAACAAACCACATACTTCACATGGTTTCTTCTTCATCTTAGGTTGATCATCAATAAAGAGGGTGAAGCAACTGAAGACTTGCTCTTCAGTGCTTTGGAAGCATTGTTTGCTTTCTTGACTTCCTCTTTAGTAGCCTTCAAACTCTTTCTACTGACAGTTTTCTTCTTTTCAGTACTAACAGTAGTTGGAGTTTGAACTTCAAGTGTTAAATCATGCTCTCTAGTCCTTTCAGGACTTTCAGAATTAACTCCTGAGTTGATCAACTCATTGATCATGTGAGTGTCAGCAGTGGAACCATCAACATCAGCTGATAGGTTCTGAGAGGGCTTGATGCTAACTTCTACTTCTGATTGTGATGTATGAGAAAGTAGATCACATCATGAGATGGATTGGTTATTACTCTCACCATCAGATTCTACCTCTGCTCTTGGAGTAAAATCTGTAGGTGGAGCAGTGTGATTGTAACCAATGCCAAACTTCACATTGGAAGTAGATTGCTTACTAAGAAGCATTTCAAAACCTTGCATGATTGTACCCATCTATCACACTCTACCTGGGTAACTACAAGGGTTTCTTTGAGATCTTTATACTTCTCTAGAAGTATCTCTTCCCTAGCCTTATCATCAGTTATTTGGCATTTCAGTTTGTAAATCTCATCATTTTTATCATTAAGCACAGACTCAAATTCAGCTTTGTTTTTGGAAATTATTTGTTCTAGCTCAATGTTCTTATTGATTAAAGCTACATTTGCTTCTCTAATAGATGCAAATGCTGCTATGCATGTTTCAGAACATAATTTGGCTTTTGCCTCAGAGGATACCTGTGATACCTTTGATGTAGAGGCATTATTGGATGAAGTATCAGCAGAATCCGAAGCCATAAGAGCTAGATTTCCAAAAGGACTTTCACCACCATGTTGACCAGCACCTGAGAACAGTTGTTCATGAGAGACAAGTCATCTGGTAAACTGCTCCAGTCAACAACTCCTGGGGTGAAGAAGCTGTGTTGTTGAGGTTGAGTTTGTTGATGAGATTAGGAAGGTTGTTGGTTTGGCAATGCTTGTGGTTGTTGTGCAATTGGAGCTTGAACAGATTTGGTTGAGGCATATAATAGCAGGGATAAGGATATGATATTGACCATGGGGAACAAAGTATGCAGGAGATCTAGGATGTGAATGATGACCAGAACCGCAGGATGTTGCCCTCTGTTTTGTGGACTAGTACTAGGAAAAGTCACAAAGGGTGCAGAAGAGTTAGATCCAGTTGATCTACACTCTCTTGCAAAGTGTCCTAGCCTTTGGCATTTGTGACACCTCAACTTACTCTTGTCAAAACCAACTTTGGTTTTGCCAGGGAGTGCAGGAAATTTCCTGCCAGTTCTCTTATAGAACTTCTGAGATCTGATATTAATCAATGCCATTTGGCTCAGAATATCCATCTCTTCTAGATCATCATCAGCAATTCCTTTCAGATCATCCATGATGAAGCATAAATTGTCACTATTACTGCCAGAATGACTCTCAATACCAACAAATGCATGATCAGAACTATTTGAAGAGAAATCTATATGCTCATCATAATTGCTTTCAGATGCAGCATATTCTGACTCATGACCAACCAAGGCAGTATCCCTGGTACAAAGTCATCAGTGAGCTTTCCTGATGAGGACAATTTCCTCTTCTGCTCTATCTCTCTTTCAAATGTAAGCAGTTTCCCATGAAGTTGGGTGAGAGATAGGCCATCCAGATTTGCACTGGAGCGTAGGACAATAGTGTATGTGTCTCATCTCTCAGGCAGTGATTTAAGGAATCTGTAGTTCATCTGGCTATTGGTGTATTCCTGTTTCACCATTTTCAGCTCAAATATCAAGCAGGAGAAATGCTCAAACTGTTGAGTCAGTGTCTCACCCTTTCTATGAGAGAATGTCTCATATTGTTGGGCAAGGATTTCTCTGTTGTTTGCTAAGACCTCATCTGTGCCACCGAATTGTTCCTTCAGGGCATTCCAGAGATCATGAGCAGTTTCATGATGCATAAGCCCAGAATAGATTTCATTAGGCAGTGCCATGGCCAGAATTCCATGGGCTTTAGCATCAATCTAAAATAGTTTCCCATCTTCATCAGAGTATTGTTCCTTCTTCTTCGGAACCATTTGATTGGTTTTCGGATTGTTCACTATAGTATTATGTGGTCCATGTACCACAGATGTCCAACAACCTGAACTGTTAACAGACAGGTGATGAAGCATTCTTCGTTTCCATATGTTATACTCGGTCCTAACCAGCATCGGAGGCTTGGTTGAGGAACCGGTATTGTGAGGATCATTAGAAGGAGTCGTCATCTTAGATTCAATCAAATTCGGTTAAGCTAAAACAGATTTAGAACAAAACGCAACAACCAATTGAACCAGAAGATCTCAAAATAAATGAGCGACAGAAATTCAATAATCTATAACCAGTTCTTGCGAATACGCTAATTCAATCAAACACAGATATCAATTAGCAGTTTGAATGATCAATTGTTAGATCGATCAATAATTAACGTGCTCTGATACCACTTGTTAGGATCAGTGATCTATGTTTGATTGATTAAAGAGTATAGCAGTGGAATTCAAACAATGAATTAGTCGATTCACAAGAACGAAACGATATTCAATGAAGAACAAAGACGGTTATAGAGAGAGAGAATTTCTGCAAATATATTTCATTCAATATTCGCTTTCGTGGTAACAAAATGTCAACTGGAACTCCACTTGCTACAAATCATGACGTGGCACCTGACAGCCTCACGACCAGATATCATGTACGCGATATCCTGGTTTATGCCACTATGTATAGAGGAATGATCGGATCTCTCATGTACCTCACAGCCTCACGACCAGATATCATGTACGTGACATGTCTCTGTTCCAGATATCAGGCGAAACCAAAAGTCAACCATCTCATAGACGTCAAAAGGAATTTTTGTTATCTCAAGGGTACTCCAACACTCGGGTTGTGGTATCCTCATGACGATGACTTTGAGCTTACAGCGTATAGTGACTCGGATTATGGTGTGTTATGTGCAAAAAGTGAAATAAATGCTCTAACAAGAGCATAGGTTGTGGGCCTCTCTACTGTGCAGTGGCACTGACATGAGGATAAGCACAACCTAAATATTCTAGAATCCATTGTAGTTTGTGCCTCTTACCGTGCGATGGCACTGACCTGAGGCTTCTTCTTAGGATCAGTGATCTATGTTTGATTGATTAAAGAGTATAGTAGCAGAATTCAAACAATGAATTAGTCGATTCACAAGAACGAAATGATATTCAATGAAGAACAAAGACGGTTATAGAGAGAGAGAATTTCTGCAAATATTTCATTCAATATTCGCTTTCGTGGTAACAAAATGTCAACTGGAACTCCACTTGCTACAAATCATGACGTGGCACCTGACAGCCTCACGACCAGATATCATGTACGCGATATCCTGGTTTATGCCACTATGTATAGAGGAATGATCGGATCTCTCATGTACCTCACAGCCTCACGACCAGATATCATGTACGTGACATGTCTCTGTTCCAGATATCAGGCGAAACCAAAAGTCAACCATCTCATAGACGTCAAAAGGAATTTTTGTTATCTCAAGGGTACTCCAACACTCGGGTTGTGGTATCCTCATGACGATGACTTTGAGCTTACAGCGTATAGTGACTCGGATTATGGTGTGTTATGTGCAAAAAGTGAAATAAATGCTCTAACAAGAGCATAGGTTGTGGGCCTCTCTACTGTGCAGTGGCACTGACATGAGGATAAGCACAACCTAAATATTCTAGAATCCATTGTAGTTTGTGCCTCTCTACCGTGCGATGGCACTGACCTGAGGCTTCTTCTTAGGATCAGTGATCTATGTTTGATTGATTAAAGAGTATAGTAGCAGAATTCAAACAATGAATTAGTCGATTCACAAGAACGAAATGATATTCAATGAAGAACAAAGACGGTTATAGAGAGAGAGAATTTCTGCAAATATATTTCATTCAATATTCGCTTTCGTGGTAACAGAATGTCACAATTACAATTAGGTCCACACCTCTTATATAAGAGATGTGACGTCTGCTGGTGTGACTTGATAGTGACATCTAACAGATTTATTACAACTGAAACACAACTACTGAAGATGTCAAAACAGCTGACATCTCCTTACAAAAATGCTAAGTGTTATCAGTTGTTATAACTACTTAAAAACATAAAATTACTGAAACTACAACGACTGAAGAACAAGCTCTTCAGTCGTTTTACAAAACTACTGAAAGTAAAAATATAAAACTACTGATATCACAACTACTGAAGAAGTACTCTTCAGTTGTTGTGACAAACTACTCAAACTTCAGTACTTGATCTTCAGACTTGAACTTCAGATGTTTCATGAGCTGATGACTTCAGTAGATGTCATCAGTTGATGTCTTCGGTCTTTGTCTTCAGACTTTGTACATCAGTTGTTGATCTTCAGCACTTGTAAACTCTTCAGCTGTTGTACTTCAGTACTTTAGTTCTTCAGCTGTTGAAGTCTTCAGCACTTGATCTTCAGCTGTTGAAGTCTTCAGCACTTGTCAAACTGCTGATGAAGCTTTCAGCAGTTGTTGTGATACCATGTGGGACTTAGAGGTTTTCTGATCTTGGCTCATTGGTTCTTTTGGTCCAACACTTGGCATCTCTTTGAAAGCTCTTAGAATAGTTTCTTCTTGTCAACTACCCATAGACCACTCAAAAATATACTGAGGAATGTTGATTACCATATAAGTGTGGGATCCACAAATGCTCATTGAAATAATTAAACCATAACTCATGACCAATGTGTGTCAAAAATCTGTGTATGGATTTTAGAGGACAAGCATACTGACAATCATTGTGAGATGCAGTTCTTGAAATTCAAAATCATTGTGTGCATCCTATAGCTCTAGTATGATTTCTTAAAATTCCTATTTACTCCAGGTCAAAACAAGAATCTAGCACCAAAATAGTTTATTAAAATTTCCCAAATGATTCTGATATACTTGTATGATTCTATAATGAATCGTACCAGAAATGATAAAATAGACTTGAAGCTGTGCTGTCCAGGAAGTAAAATCGGTTAGAATTACTCTAATAGGTTTAAATCCATCTCCAATCAAAAATACAAAAATATATCTTCTTTTGGTTTTAAATTTCTTGTTGTTTTATTTAACTTCTAGTTATTTGTTAGGAAAAAGGTCGGACTAGACATTTGGATTCAATATGTGAATCACTCACGAAAAAGGGTCACGTCTGATGTGACCAATCGGGTCTTACATTTAAAAGGATCACGTCTGAGGTGATCACATAAGGTTTAAATTACTAGGATCATGTCTGAGGTGATCAAATAGTTTTTCAAATCAAAAAGGTCATGTCTGAGATGATCATCGATCATAACGTCTTATCAATAGTTACACGTGTATGTTTGAATGTGTACAAGGTCAAACTCATAAGTATGGACCAATCTTACGATTGGACCATAAGTATGGGCCAATCACACGACTGGACCATAAGTATGGACCAGTTGCACAATTGGTTCACAAGTATGAGCCAATCGAACGATTGATCCATACGTATGTGCCATTTGCACGACTAAACCACTGTGGCACGAATGAAGCATTCCAATGGGACTAATCGCACGACTGAATGTTGACCTAGTATAAATAGCGGAGAGTCTGTCGCACACTCTTGTCACCCCTTAATCGCTCTCAAGTCACATGAAAGCATCCTTACTCTACCAAAATTTCATTTTATTGATGAGCATCGTGTTTGTGATTCTAATGTGTACTCACTATATCTACATGTAACGTGAGACCAAAATCGAATTCAATGTCCTGGTTAATGAAGCCCTAATGACTGAAATCATTCAAAACAAGAACTTAGACAAACTCTTCAAAATAAACCACCTAAATTGACATAATCATTGATTTAAAGAACATTAGGTGTTATGTTGAGTGTTTGCGAGTCTAATGAGCCAATACACAACGTTTAACATCAAGTTTTGACCAAGAAATGGAGTTAAACTGTCGAACAGAGGGCTATACGACTGGATGTGCTGGGCGTATGACTCAATTGCATGAACGAACCAGGCGTATGAGTTAAGTCGCACGATTGACTCAACCGCATGGCCTAACACACGACTAAGTTCAGTCATAAGATCAATCGCACAACTGAACTTAGCCGCATGTTCAATTTGACGAAGGAACTCAGTCGTATGGTTTAGTCGCATCATTGAACCAGACTAAACTCAGAAAAGTTTAAATTTTAACAGTCTTCTGTTATTGACAAATCTCATGTATATGTGTGTTGTGTTACTGAAACATGGCAGTTAGGTGGATGATCAACACCATGCACAACATCTGTTCTCACTTGTATGCCACCACTTGGAATGCTACTGAGTTTGTTGGGATTATTGCATTTATGAGGGGATCGAGGATCTACAAAGCTATCTCTGCTCCTTGCATAACCTACCGGTCTATACAACATGATTTTTGGGAAGGTGCTTCAGTTGACAGATCTGCTGAGCCTTACTGCATTGGGAGCACCATTTTTGGCCAAAAGATTTAGGTTAGTGCAGCTGACCTTAAATGGGTACTTGATCTGGGTGATGATGCTGCCCAACCGACCAGGTTACATCCTCTGATAGTAAGGGGCTATTTTCTATGGATGAAGTACTCTAGGGACATCACGCAGGTGTGCTCAACAAAAGCAACTTGTGTCCCCAGTTCAAGTACATGGCCCATGTCATTCTAAAGTGCATTGCATCAAGGAGAGGAGGATTTGATGATCTATCTGACCAAATCTAGAATCCATACGTTGCACTGGTGCTTAACCATCCCTTCAACTTCTCCAACATGATATTCTCTTACTTGATAGAGAACCTTGAGACTAAGGGTAAGGAGTTTTGTTGAGCCAAGGTTGTACGAAAGTGGGTTTGCTTTGTGATACCTAAGCTACAACCATAAAAAGGACTAGGTAGGTTGTTTCCATGATTCAGTGATTCAAAATTTACAGCAAAGGGGTTTTCTTGAGGACACTCATCTTTAATCTATATACCTCAAGGGATAGATACCATTAAGATTTTCCTACCCGGTTAGAAACCTTGTACATTAGGATATTACCTACTATAGGTGCACTCGAGTAAACCAAGATACAAAAGTATGGAACCTTCTTGGGTTGACTACTAGGACCCCTCAACACGAGTACTAGGAACGTTAGAAATCAAAGATGTGCATATATATATATATATATATATATATATATAATATATATATATATATATATATAATATATATATATATATATTAAGACTTAAATTCTGGAGAGATACTTATCTGATTGCATAACTAATTTTTTGTCACTATATGAAACAATTACTGTTAGCTGTACGCTTGATACGACTTGTGTCACTACATGAGACAACTGCTATAATGATACTTGTTAGAATGATGATGCTTGCTTGTATGCGTATTCATATGATGATACTTGTTAGAATGCAATGATAGGATAGTAACCATGATGCCTTTTGTTTTATCTGCTCCCTGTTATAGCTTGTACCTGATTGCTCATTACCTAGTTTATTGAACTGTACTTTGATACAATTGTTGGGTTAGCAAGATTATTAGCATAAATATATCTAAGTGTGCTTAATTGCAGATGAAGACCAAATGAGAATTATATCTCCATGACCTAATTACTCAAAACTTGGAATTTATGATGGGAATAACTAGAATGGTAGTGTAAGGTAAATTGATGATTACGGGTGCACACGTAATGGCGAATTTTCAGGTACACTTGAATTCTAGTGGGCCCTGTCATGTAAACTAATATCAAAGTATAACACTCAAGGAACTAATAAATACAAGATTAAAACAAATATCCAATATATACTCAATGATTATATATTCAAAACTTTCTTGTTGGGCGAAACCATTTGATACTTGAAGAGCTACCAAGGACGATGTTATAGTAACTTCCTCTTTTCTTTCTCTCTCTTTCTTTGTTGTGCCTTCCTATTCAAATTATAATGATACGACTATTCGACTTAGAAGATCATCAAATGTTGTTCTCTAATTCAACTAGTCTCGTGCTGAACGTATGGCACTTCACCTAAGTTGTGGGTGTACTTTAGCCATATTATTTTCTGGCGATATCTAAAACTTTCTTCCTACCTAGCTTAGAATTTGTCAAAATTTCATCGACATAGTAAGAGACTCTCTAACATAATTTTTGCAACCAAGAATAGACCGGAGTATAGATTTTCAAGAAGCACCTATTGCGATCAATGACATAGAAGACCTGTCACTTCTTTCTTCTCTAATAGCTCACACTTCATAGGACATTGTGGAGTGTAGATTTCCTCTGATCATTTTCTCAAGATTATCATGGATATGACTTCTCTACACCTATTGATAGTAATAGACCCACTTAACCAAAGTAATATTCTTACTATCAGCTTCGATAATGATTAACCATCATCTTTCATGGTACTATGCTTGTGAGATCCTTTATCATCCTCAACCGTTAGTCATCTAATAACAAACTTCGCTTCAAACATAAGTTGAATTATTTTGACCATGCTTTTAGCTGGCCGTGTTGTTGGTAACCTTCTGAGTGCCAGAATTAGTAGGAAATGAAACCTCATTCTATAATCCTGATTCTACAGAGATAATAGCCCAAGTGCTAGAGTCGTTCGCCTAGAGAATATGATCTTCAAGCTTTCAAATAAAGATCCGAATCTACAACTTCTGTCAATTCCCTGTTTTCACTCACACTTTTTTCTAGATTTATTCTTTATAAAATTCTTGGAGTGACGAATTATAAGGCCCCGTTCCTAGGACACTTACAACCGGCCAATTATTGCTCATAAAACATATAATTACATTTAACTTTCATAAAACATCACAATATAACATTAAAATAACTTTTCATTTCATAATAACTGCTTTTGCTAGTTAATACAATCATTCATTACACATTTTCATTTGTTCACATTATAATGCAAAAACATTAACTAAAGAATGCCATCCAAAATGCCATGTAGCTGCCCCGTGCCATCCTCAGCATTGCTTACCTACCAACTGGAAAATGTATAAAAAGTCAGCGTTGTTGAGTGAGTTCTAGTTTTATAATAAAACATACTTTACATTCATTAAAACTATTCTTTACTTTTTCATGTGATCACGAAGCATACATACACATAGATAATATCATTATTATCTTCATCATTCATTCATTATCCCCCATTCGTTCATGCTTTCTTACTTTCATTCATTCATACATTCATCATTACTTCTTTTCATTCCATCAAAAACCATAAACTTTACCCCACCATCATGCATAAAGCGGGTACTAGGCGGGGTCTATCATAGTGCCCCCATCATGGCGCACGGCAGCCTGACCATAGTACCTAAGGGTAAATTCAGGCGTACCATTATCATGTGATATACCCACGGTCATGCATAAAGCGGATAGTAGGCCGAGGTCTATCATAGACCTCCCATCATTGTTCACAGCAGCCTGGCCATAGTATCTAGGGTAAGCGACAAAGGTTTTATACAAATGGTCAGTCATAAAGATAGACCCTGGTGTGCATCCTTCTAGGGTAACCCACACACCGTTGGGCTAACACCCTCCATTGGGGTGTGTTCCCACATACAAGGCTTGCAAGACTTACTTTTCTTTCCTTTGTTCATTAATGCATGCATTTTTATCATGTTCCTCTTTTCATTATCTTCCACTTTACGTTACCTAATACATTATTTCATTCATTAACATTCAACGTAAAGCCATGGGAAAATAAACATACATTGAAATGAACATCAACATACACGGTCAACATCATCATACAGAGCATCATAGAACATAACATACATCATAGATACGATCATGCATAAGCATCAATCATACATCATAATATAATCATACAATGCCCATCACATCATCTATGACCTTAAAAAGTCAACTTATATAGCCCCCGGGAAGCTCCCAAGTTAAAGCCTAAATTTCGACCTTTTCCCCAAAAAGTCAGAAAACATTCTAAGTGTTCATCCGCATTTGCCTTTTTGTTCATCCCATTTCTTCTACTCATGTGCATTTGTTCGTCCGCATTAACTTTGTTCGTCCGCATTTCCTCAGTCACATGAACTTACTCATCTGCATTTCCCACTACTCATCCGCATTTCTCTTACTTAGTGGTCAATGCTCATCCGCATTAACTATTCATCCGCATTTCCCACTACTCATCGGCATTTCTCTTAATTAGTGGCAATTATCATCCGCATTAACTGTTCATCCGCTTTTCCCACTACTCATCTGCATTGACTTACTCAGTGGTCAAAGCTCATCCACATTAACTGCTAACCCGCATTTCCTTTGAACACTTGGGCAGATTCTAAAACTTAGGAGTATGAACTACTGTTTGGGCATATGAGCAGCCTAGGGCACACTGTTCATCATATTCAATCCCTAAATCTTATCTTTCATGTTCTAAGCTTAATTCTTACATTCTAAGCCTTAGGAATACAACCATAACATCAACAAGCATGAACATAGGCCAAAATCACACCATAACCGCAACATACATAGATTCATTCATACGGGTATAAAACCCAGTTTTATAAAAACATACATTCATGCATTTCCAGCCCCAAAAATTAGTTAAAACATGTAAAAGAGGGGTTCTAGAACTCACCTTTGCAGCTATTGAGTATGGCGTCTTCCAAATTTGTGTGCAATTGAGTTCGACCACCTACAAACCCACCAAAACATACCCAACACATACAAACACACATAAGCATAAACCCAAGGATATGTCACCTTGGGGAAACCTGATACTCCTTGTGGAAGGAGAATAGAATGCTCCAAATATGGATAGATTATGGTGGCTTCAATAAAGTCACCGAAGTGAGGTGATACTCTCTTTCTGGAGTTGTTAACCTGCTTAATCAATTACAAGATGCTACCTACATCTTAAATGTTATCAGTCGTGGATATAAGGAAAACGACGTTACCAAGGTAGCATTTAAAACAAAATATGGCAAGTATGAAGGTTACAGTCAAGCCTGTGGGGGAGGACCTGCACATTTCACGGTATTCATTAGCCTAATGTATAGGATTTATAAACCATACTTAGGCATGCATGTTGTCCTATCATTGGTAATGAGCATGAAATGGAAGAAATTCACTAAAAGTTGGGGCCATCTAAGTCTGGGGAGTACTGAAAACCCCGTTGAGATGCGCCCGTGATTAGGGTTAAACGAAAATGGTAAAAGGATAAAAATTCCCTCGTGTAGTTATGTGACTTCCATTGTTATCCCAGGTAACGTGACAAATTCGTCTAGGCATGGATCAGAAGTTTGGGATCCCACAGGACAAGACAATCGCTTAGACACCTCACCACTCATGAAACATGTAAAAGTTATGTTATGCACGATATATTTGGATGCATTACCTATATGGTTACCATATGTGTAAATTAAGCAAATCATAAGAAGTTATAACACACCCTAGATCGGAAAACTCTCAACGCACATCAGATAATATGGATGGACCTACTCAAGGGTTGAGATTTTGAAATATAATACCATTCCGGGGAAGGAAGCCTACTAGAAGAAGCACTTAGTAGAAGAAAATGACTTAACCCCTCTTAGTATGGGAAACCTTCAAGGAAGAGGCAAAAGAAGCCTTTTGAAGAAGGTTAAAGGTTAGAAGAGAAACTTTGAAAGCTAGAGACATTTGTGTATGACCTAATCTCTTCATTCTTGTCAATCGTGAAAACTTCCTAACTTTGGCCTGACCGGTACAATCATAGGGGTTCCCGATATTAGTCTATACTCTCGAGGAAACCCAAATCCTTCTTGATCTGAAATCTTTAATCTATTATATCTTGTCTCTCCTATCTAATTAAAAGCTATTACACCAACATCTTCTTCTTTTCAACCTTTCATAAGACTCTCCGTGTGAACTGTGATGTTGTTAGGATTGTGGTAATCCTCTCATTGCTAGACCTACCTAGTAGGACTGTGCATCGAAACACAGTGGGGTATCTCTTTTTGTCAAATCTGTACAAATGTTAAATAATTGGATTGTAAAACCAAATATCTATACATGAAACGAACCTCTAGTTTTATCATGCATGTTCTAACATTAGGACAGTTACGTGAGTCTAAATCAAACCTAGTTATTTTATGAAAAATCAGCAACGTTTGTCTATGTATGTCTGGCTAAAAAGTTTCAAATCCTTAAGACTCATGCTATGAGTGTAACACACTCGGAAATAATTTGAGCTATACAAATTTTGAGGATGAAATTTCTTTTAAGAGGGGAGAATGTAACAATGCAGAAATTCAGCGCAATTAGCAAATTTAAGTAACTTAAGGCCCAACAAAGGCCCGGATTGAATTGGGCTTACGAGAGAAAATATAGATAAGAAACTAATAATTTGGCTCATTTAAGGCCCATGTTTATGTTTATGAACAAACTAAATAATTAATCATGAAATAATGAATTGTTACGTGACTTGAAGTAACTATAGAATGATCCAAACTTAACAGATTCAAAATTCATACCGGGTAAGTTCGGTAATCTAACACGTACTAATGTCGAAGTTCCATCAGAATTTCCTTGTAATGGGATTACATCCTACAAAATCATTGTTAATCTTGATACGTATTGTAAATAATGCTTGCTAAAATATTTTACACCAAACGTGCATAATCAACTCAGATAAGTGTGAGAAATACGAATACCGATTGCATCGGCATTTAACTGACATCTAATACATCAACCAAGCCCTATATCATCGTAAATATTTGTCTAATTATTATATTTATTATAATAATATTATAATGGTGGTGGTGGTTTCTTCTGATTTACATTGATGGTGGATGAATGGATGGGAGAAGGTGGCAGCGGCTAGGGTTCCGGCCGCCGGAGCCGACAAGTGGCGGCGAGAGTGCCGCACATGGTCTTCTTTGTCTCGATGTGCTCTTTCCAATGGTGGTAGCTACCTTCTCTAACTCACGATTGTGTGAAAGTTACTGGTGGACGAAAGGTGGCGGTGGCTAGGGTTTTGTCCCCGTCGTCTCAAGTTTTCTAATGAACTGTGTACTTCACTTCGCTCTCTCCCCGTCCAAGTTTCACAAAGAAGAGGATGATAGCATCTAAGGCCAATGGTGGTGGTCATTTTATACAAATCGTGATTGGCAGTGGAAACCGCGTAATACAGAGGAGGTGAGGTCGGTGTTAGACGGAGGGGTCGAAGGTGGTGATTAAGGTAAGGATCTTGAGCTTGTGTTCAGTGTTTTGTTGACTAAAAAATTGTAGATGGTCGATATATCATGCATATTTGAATTTAGGATGTAATAGTTAATGATTTGGAGGTGTGGCACTGTTCCAGCGAGTTTTTCGGTGACTTGGTGACCGCCGGCCATGGTAGTATCGGCCAATGGCTGAGGATGACGATGGTGCATGATGGTAAGGGCTAGTGGTGGTAAAAATCGTAGCCGAGGTGTTTGGTAACGTATATTGTAGTTATAGATGTGTGTGGTTATGAGATGACAATGTAGTAGTGTTTGAAAAATAATTTTGGTGAATTTTGGCTAGGTTAAACCTTGGTCAAAGCTGGTCAAACGTGGTCAATGGATAGTCAACGCGATGCGCGTCGGCTGAAGTGGGTTCTAGGACGTGATACGGAAACGTTAGGTATAACCGTGCATTAGTCATTCATGTACGTATAATATGGAGATAATACATTAACCCGTTTGTGTTGAACTACAAATGTGTGTAAAATGTCAACTAGTCTATAAATGATCAAGAATGATTACGTAAATTAGAATGAATGTAACCAATCACATAATGTAAAACAAATGGGTAACGTTATCATATAAGCAAATATTATCGATATTCGGGTTATTCTAGCATGGATCAATTTCACGTTAGGATAAAAGCGTTGCCTTTTTTTACCGGATGAGGTTTTCGGGCTCTTATGAGCCGTCTTATCAGCCCTAGCCTTGCCTCTTTTGACATGTAGTTCACCACCATGTCCCACACGACCTCCATATCGAGAAGCCTTGGAAGATTTACCTCCAGCCATCCACTAAACACGATATAAGATCCAACACCAACACGGTCATTCAAGGTAATAGCTTAGTTTATGTCAAGTATAGTAAGCCCCTAATTATAGTGGCTGTTGTGATTAGCCACTTACTTTACTCTTCACATCCCAAGCATTTCCTATCCTGACTACATGAGTATCTAAATCTACTAAAGGCACATACACCACATAACATGCCCACATAATATCGGTTAATCATTAAAGAAAATACCTGACGACACGTAGCTACTCAGACTAGCATCCTTCCATTTTGTCAAACAGAGTTGCAGCAGAAAGGTTAGCCAGCTTAATGGTATAAGGTACATTAGATAAAGCATTTTCTCAAAGTCTTCGGAAGAAATCTATCTTCATAAACTAGCTTTGCAAACGGTTATCCATGCCTTTCTTCATAAGATGGTCAGGATCATTCAGACTCTTAAAATGTATTCTCATCTCAAAGAAATCATGCAAAGGTAGATTGAACATGTCTTGCCATGTGTAAACATCTTGAACACCTTGATCTCTAATGACATGCCATCTTTCTGGATTAGTAGAGTAAGTCCATGACAAGATGTGTCTTCCTAATGCCAGAGGCGCTAGTTGGATTGGAGTTGGTTGAGCTACCTCTTGTTGCACATCCTCATGATGTTCTAACTCATCTTGAGATTTGGAGATAGATGCCTCTTTCTTCTTCTTCTTTGACCTTGGTTTAGAAGCCATCCTTTTTCTCCTTTTAGAACTTTTTAACTGAGAAGATTGGCCTGCAGCACCTTATTGATCATCTTTATCTTGCTCAGTTGGGTTTTCTTCTCTCAAAGGATCCGATTGACAGGGGACAAAACCCTGCTGTGGATCAGAAGATGAAGGTTGTTGAGATTCAACAGGAGGTCCTGCTATGGATCAGAATATGAAGCTTGGATAACCTATTAAACATAAACAACCATAGGGTATTCATAGAATACAACCATTCTATGAACAAGAACAGGGATGGAATTCAATGGAGAAGATGAAGATGTTCTTGAATCCAAAGCCTCCAAAGGAAAAGGCCTCAAACTAGTATACCCATAAGCTCTTGCAAACACCCTACTTGTTAGGAAATGCAACACCAAAGCCTCCTTCTTGATCCTCTTATCAAATCCGATTTTTCAGCAAAAAACCACTTCAAATCCGAATATTTCAGCTTGAAAACAAGAGGAGAGAGTTCTTATGTGTGTGAGAGAGAATGTGTGTGTGTGGTAGTGTGTTAATGTAGTTCAATTCATGCTTAAAACAAAAAAAGGAATCTCTAGGAGAAACTCCATGGGCCGGCTGAATTCATTCAAAATGGGTTCCCACCCATTTCAATTTTATTATAAAATAAGTCGCACATGTTAACCCTTAAGTTTGTAAAATTAAAACCCTTTTAATTTTATAACTTGAACACACTTTTATTTGTTATTATTTAACCGACTAAACTAATACAACAAATAATTTCTCATGAACAAATTATCATATAATGTTGTTCTATTTCAAATGCAATGATTTCGAAAACACATTTTCTAAATTGATGTCAATATTTATTTGTTTGATCTTATCAACAAATAAATATTTATTGGTGTTTGATTAGATTGTTATTGGGTATGGCCTGACTTGGATCATAACGTACTAACTTGTATGTATCTTGGGCATACAAGATCCAATATTCTCCCACTTGCACAAGATTCATAGAAGATTGATGCAAGTAGTAAATACCGCATAACAATGGTTAACTACCCTTAATCTGTATGACTAAGTGCCATTCAATAAAATCATCCCCTTCAAGTACCACTTTAATTCTTTGCCTTTTCAAGAAGCTTCGTGAGTGGATCCACAATGTTTTGATCTGTGTGAACTTTGCGAATACATATGTTTCCGTTTTCAAATTCATCCCTTATATAGTTGAATATCCATTCAATGTGCCTAGTCTTTTGATGTGCATGGGTTCCTTGATTTAAAAAATCTCACACTCGTTATCACAAAAAATTTCTAGGGGGTCCTAAATGGAAGGACCACCCCTAGATCGGCAATGAATTTCTTCAACCATGCAGCTTCTTGAGCTGCTAATGAAGTGGCAATGTATTCTGGTTCAATAGTTGATAATGCCACCATATCTTGCTTAGAGCTCTTCCAAGAGACCACTCCTCTATTCAAGATGAAAATGTATTCCGATTGTGATCATGAATCATCCGGATCAGTTTGGAAAGTCGCATCCGTGTAACCTTTTACCACAACTTCCTCCTCACCAGATCCATAGATTACGAACATATCTTTAGTCCGCTTTAGGTACTCAAGTATGTTCTTAACATCCATCCAATGACTATTTCCAGGATTTTGTTGGTATCGACTTGTCATGATCAAAGTGCATGACACGTCCGGCCTAGTGCATATAATTGCATACATGATGGACCCAATAGCAGACACATATAGGATTCCGTTCATTTTGTCTTGCTTATCCTTTGAGCTTGGACATTGAGTCATACTCAATATTGTTCCTCTTTGAATAGGTAAGGTACCTTTCTTAGAGTTTCCATCTTGAACCTTTTCAAGATCTTATCAATGTTTGCATATTGATTTAAATATATCAACCGCCTTGATCTATCCCTATAGATCTTTATTCCCAAAATATTGGCGGCTTCACTAAGATCCTCAATGGAAAAAAGCTTCAAAGCCAAGTTATTACACCTTCCAAGGTTGGAATTTCATTTCCAGATAGTAGGATGTCATCGACATACAATACCAGGAATGTGATGATGCTCCCACTAGCTTTCTTGTACACACAGGATTCATCAACATTTTTGAGGAACCCAAATTTAAGTACTTCTTCATGAAAACAGTGATTCCAACTTCTTGATACTTGCTTTAATCCATAAATTTACTTCTTTAACTTGCATACTTTGTTAGGATTTTTGGATCAACAAAACCTTCAGGCTGAACCATATAGACATCTTCCTCAAGATATGCATTCAGAAAAGCATGTTTGACATCCATTTACCAATCTCAAAATCATAATGAGCAGCAATTGCAAATAATATCCTAATAGACTTTAGCATTACAACCGCGAGAAGGTCTGATCATAATCAACCCCTTGAGTTTGAGTGAAACGTTTTGCTACAAGTGTAGCTTTATAAGTATCCAAGTTTCCATGCATAACAGTTTTCTTCTTGAAAACCCACTTACTTCCAACTACCTTGGAGTTAAGAGATGGTTCAACCAATCCCACACTTGGTTGTCATACATGGATTGCATCTCAACGTTCATGGCTTCAAGACATTTGTCAAAATCTAAATTGGACATCGTATCATGGTATGTGGTTTGTTCATCAAAATATATCACATAGTATCCATCCATGAAAAATCCATATCTTTCAGGTAGATTACTAGTTCTATCCAATATGTGAACATTTTGTGTGTATTGATCAACCATTTGATCATCCTCAACATTCTCATGTTGAGAGCTAGTGTCAACCAAACGTGTATTGGGTTGTGGTTCTTGATCTTCCTCAAGATCCATTATTCTGGTGTTAGTACTTTCCATATAGAATTTTGCTTCTAAGAACTCAGCCTTCTTGGCAACAAACTCCTTTTGTTCCAAAGATCATAGAAATAATATCCTATAAAATCTCTTGGATATCCAATAAAGATACAATTAGTAGAAAAGCTTTCTAACTTGTTTCAGGGGGAGTTAACATAAGCCTCACATCCCCGCACCTTTAAATATGATAGAGATGGAACCCTCGCATGCCATATTTCAAAAGGTGTTTTTTCCACTTTTTTGGTTGGGGGCATATTTCAAAAAGGGGCATAAAGAGCAAACCGAAACCCCAAAATGATAGAGGCAATGAACTTCTAGCCATCATAGATCGAACCATATCCAATAGAGTTTGATTTCTCCTCTCGAAAACACCATTGTGTTGTGGTGTTCCTCGTGGAGATATGACAGGATCAGTGATCACAAGTTTGATGTATCAGAATATAAAGCAGCGGAATATAAACACAAATTAGACAAATTGTAGCAAGCAATCGATACTTGTAAGCGTTAAGATCACATACGGTTATAGGGAGAGAGAATATGATTTCTGATTTCTAGGAATGTTATAGATGTAGAATATTCTAATCGAATTAATCAATCATTCCATTCAATTGCTCATATCACTCTATGATTACAAGGGTTGTCACTCCTTATATAGAGTGCAACAGTCACTGCTGTTATCACGGAAAGTGACAACTGGCAGATCCAATACAGAAATAACTAATTCTTAACAAACTACTGAAATGTTCACAACTACTGAGAACACTTCAGCAGGTTAAGTACAAAATATAAAACTACTGAAACTACAACGACTGAAGAACAAGCTCTTCAGTTGTTTTACAAACTACTGAACATAAAACATAAAACTACTGATATCACAACTACTGAAGAAGTACTCTTCAGCAGTTGTGACAAACTACTGAGGCTTCAGTACTTGATCTTCAGACTTTGACCTTCAGGCGTTTCATCAGCTGATGACTTCAGTAGATATCATCAGCTGATGTCTTCAGTCTTTGTCTTCAGACTTTGTACATCAGTGTTGATTTCAGTACTTGTGAACTCTTCAGCTGTTGTACTTCAGTACTTTGGTCTTTCAGCTTCAGCACTTGTGTTCTTCAGCTGTTGTACTTCAGCACTTTGGTTCTTCAGCTGTTAAGGTCTTCAGCACTTGATCTTCAGCTGTTGAAGTCTTCAGTACTTGTCAAACTACTGATGAGGCTTTCAGCAGTTGTTGTGATACCGTGTGGGACTTAGAGATTTTTCTGATCTTGGCTCATTGGTTCTTTTGGTCCAACAAACTCCCCTGAACCAATGCAGCCAAAACCTCTAACTTATTTATACTCCCACTTATTGATGGCAAAAATGTTGGTCTTTTTCCTTCTTGATCAGTAGAGAAGATGACCCATGTACGCTCCGGCCTGGGAAGAACCTCAAATATTGTTTGGCAGAGTATGAATGGGAACTCTGTTTGGGGAACTGGACACAGAGTTGTTATCCCATTCATGAGATTCACTTCCCCATAATGAGTCTGTATGACTCACGGACATAGGCCTCAAGGAGAACAATTTGTTCCTCTTGAGAGAGTTCTTCAGCTCCTCCTCGAAGAAGAACTCTGGACCATAGTACTCTGATAAGTACTTCATGGTCCTGCCATTTTTCAGCTCCACCATAGTTACCTCCCTGTATACAAATTCATCAGGATGGTTGCCTTCAAGGAGTAACTGGAGCTCATTCTTTTGGATGTCTTCAAGCTTTTTGTATAACAACCCTTCTTAATCATCTTGTTTTCTAGTAAGGCTGAGGTGTCTTCTTTGCTTGGTGAGCTTTCTTGAATTCATCAATGATTTCCCAAGGTGAGACTACAACAGCCAACATGATGGTAGATTCTGGTTTTTCGTACTTGGCCGTTGTATCTGTGGGGATAGTTCTTTTATGGATTCTAGAACTCACCCTGGGGTCTGGCCATACTCTCACTCTCTCCCTCTGATACTGAAAGGTGTGTCTGAGTGTACAGCCTTTGAGCATGCCCTTTCATGGCTTGCTTGAATAGATGATGACTGAGGAAATTCCTTGTCAACCATCTTCAACAGTTGCTCATCGTGCTGTTTCTGCTGTTCTTCTTCTTCTATTTTGACTCTGACCATTTCCCTTGAGAGTCGGGTGTGATCATGGATTGACTCTGGGGCTTTGGTAGCTTCAGAACAGCAGAGAGTGGCAGACTATCATCTTCATCCTCTTCTTCTGCTTCTTCTTCCATCCTCAGCACCCTTCTCTTCTACGGGGTACATCACTGGATGATGGGTGGGTTGGTGAAGGGATTGGTTTTGAAGAGAGAGGATGTTTGGATTTTGGCTTAGAGGTTGGTTGGGAGATTTGAGGGATAGGATCTGTTTGAGTGTGGTGGAAGGGAAGGTTGATCTAGCATCCTTGTAGTTAATTTTGCTTTTGTAAGTTTAGCCATCTCTAACCTTTTGCCAGCCCCAGCCTCATCAAGGGCTTCCACAATGATCCCTTTGTTGAATTGCTCAGACAGACAGATTCTGGTGGCTATAGCCAGAATGCTGTCCTGGACCATGCGCGGATCTCCATAATGATCTTCCCAAATATTTTGCAATAAATCGGATCATTATTTCCAACCTCTCTTCTCAAGAGCATCGTACCCTGCCCATCGGGTTTGTATCTCTTGTACCCTAACCTTCTGATCTCACTGTCCAGTGGTGGCTGTGCAAACCCCTGCCTGAATAGTTGGTCAATTATTTATCCATGGAGGCGGCTGTGTGTGGTGTCAGCTTCTTTGACCAGCTCCTCCAAGGATTTTCTCAGCAGTATGATCATCAGCACTTCTCTTTCGCTTGTACGTGAGCAGAGGTTGCTTTTCTTGTTTCTCCTCTTCCTCAGATCTCTTCCTCTTCGATCTTTCACTGCAGTACTCTCCCCCTTTTTGGTTGCATTGGAGGAAGGGGTTGGTACCGCAGAAAAGAGTCTTGTGGACAGCAGCAACTAGGGGCTTGCTGCTGTAATGTTGAGGAAAGCCTCTCATCAAGGCTTTGATCACTATATCAGTGATTATGGGGGTGATGAGAGGGAGGGAGTTTCGGAGGATAGCACCTATTTGCTCAGGAGGGTTCTGTTCCTGAGAAGTAGGGCCTGAAGCAGAGGCGGGTGGTTGATTTGGGGGTGGCTCTGTGTTTGGGAAACCTTCAAGGGAAGGTGCCATCTGTGGGTGTATGATGGTGGCAGATGGACTTGCATCCTGAGACATCTTGGCCAGCAGCTCTTTGAGTCTGCTAACCTCATCCTCTAGAATGGTGTTTTGAGCAACTACATCGAAGAAGAAGCTCAGGTCATCATCAGTGATACTGACGAATCACCTGACCTCCTGCTTAGAGAGGATGGACATGCACTGGGTGTAGACCAGTTGGTGCATGTGCCCCTTGTGCTTGCTACTGGGGACTTCCAGCCTCAGGACAATGTCCATCATCAGCTGTTGCCTCTAGGGAGGTCTTAGCAATGTTACCAGCCTCACTCTGGTCATGTGCTGAGTCAGAGGAGGTGGCAGCCTCACTAGATATTCTAAGCTCCTTCTCTACACCAGGAGATAGAATTGGGAAACCCCTGTGCTGTGGTTCTCAAGTGCACTGTGTTCCTCCCCCTCAATTGTAGAGGTATTCCCAGTTGGAAGTGGTTCTGGGGAGGGGGTGAGGAGTGCAATTGAGTCAGCACTGAGCAACTATTAAAGTTGGGCTGTGAGGGGCGGTTGTTTGGGGTGCAGGGGTAGAAGCAGTGTGCACCTGGGGTGGATGGTGCTCTTCAATGGCAATCTCCTCAGTGAGGAAGATCCCAGATAAGTAGGTGCCCCTTGGGTTGCTGCAGGCTCCTGTTGAGAGGAAGCTGAGCGGCTGTGGCTGGAGGGTCATTGTATCCACTAGGGGGTTCGGACTAGTGGATATAACCTGCGTTTGGGTGCAGGAGCATCCTCAGGGGACTCAATCCCGAGTAGCCATTTTGGGTTTCTTTGTGGTGGGTTTGGTGGGGACATGGGATTTGAGAGTGGTGGATGTGGGTTCCAGCTGCGTGGGTTTTCGCAGCTTGGCAGCCAGTTTGAGTGCGGTCAGAGTTGTGCGGGAGTATACTTCTGGCAAACAGCCGTAGCAGGGACTCCCAAGCCAACAAGTCCTCCAGCATTAAGCTGGTCTATTATAATGGCCATTATGAACGTGGATAGAGTATCCAACGTTGGCAGTTAGTTTTAGAGCCATATCTTTGAGCTCTGAAAATATTAATTCTGAAAAATTCAGTGGGTTGCTCAAGGATAGAATACAATACCTGCTGCCATTTGGTGGACATTTGATCCCAAGACGATTGTCTTAGGGGCCAAACATACATTGACCAT